>CAIGRB010112466.1:36909-49207 GCA_903798255.1 Fraxinus quadrangulata
ATAGAAAAATTTACAAATTTGCACAAATTGGATCCATTAAGATCTGGCTACGAAATTGGACGAAATGGTGT
Organism: Fraxinus quadrangulata; assembly: GCA_903798255.1. NCBI lineage: Eukaryota > Viridiplantae > Streptophyta > Magnoliopsida > Lamiales > Oleaceae > Fraxinus > Fraxinus quadrangulata. The sequence goes on from CAIGRB010112466.1 coordinate 36,981, forward strand.
AAAATGTAACTTGAGATCAAAACAAAATATAGTGACTCCGTTGACACTAATTGAAGTGTAATGACCTAATTGAGATTCAAGATTATTATAGTGACTATAAAGTTCGTCTAACAAGATCGTTGGAAAAAAAAATATTAAGATGAAATAAGTTTCAAAATCGAAAGTAAAATGGAATTAAAAGTGTCGATTTGACATAATTGTAATGGCGCATGATAGACATTGTGATTTAACAACTACGCCATTGTTTGACATTAGTCTATGTCTCGAAAATTGGACGGAGTGATGAAAATTTTAACCAAATTAAGTCTCAGTTTGATAATCATTATTTCAAAACTCTTTATTCTTTATATTCATTTTCAATCACACATTTATACAACAAACTATTATACACATAAATTCAAAAAAAAAAATTACTTTTTAATTACCTATTCTCCTAAAATTCACTATTCAAAACAAGTGTTTGCCAAATAATAGTCATCAAACAGGGACCAAAGTGTAGTAACTTAATTGACACATTGTAGCGACCCAATTGATCTTTAGTCTAGTAACCTCAAATAGAATTAACCACTAAAATCTTTGATGACAATTTTTATTGCATTTTTAGTGTCATTAGATAATGTAACTTTATTTTTCTAAACATAGGGTATGTTTGGGGAAAAAAATTTGAAATCATTTTCAATCATACATTCTATGGAATTCATAATTTTATTTTCTATTTTTTAACCATGTTTTCCAAAAATTCATTTTTAACTTGAAAAATCTCTCTAACACATTGAAGAAGTAATTCATAAGAGACCTAAAGACTATAGCAAAATTATAAAGAGATTAGAAGATAGAATTATTAATACAAATAATAGAATAGATAAAATACATTAATTTAGAAATTTAGAAACAAATGGAAAACAAATTAAAGAAGAAATTCACAATAGACCTAAAAGACTATAGCGAAATTATAGAAAGATTAGAAGATAAAATTATCGATACAAATAATAGAATAGATAAAATACATGAAATTAGAAATTTTAGAAACAAAGGGAAAATATAAGGGTTAGAACAACATAAACCAAGCATACAAATCAGTACATAGAATATTTTAAAATACAAATTATTAAATTATTAAATTTAAAAGTAATAAGATCTTCTAATAGTCAACATAGATGAGCAACTTTTATGGATAGAAATCAAAGTGAAATTAAAAGAGGAAAAGCTAAAACTATTAAATTACAAAATACTGAATGATAACACTATTAAATATGGATATAAAATACCAAATAAAAATAGGTTAATAAATAAAATACAAGATAGTAAAATATTTTCAAATTTTGATTGTAAATCTGGATTTTAAAAAATAAAAATGACAAAAGATTATATTCCTTGAACAACTTTTACTACACCATAGCATCATTTAGAATGGTTAATCATCCCCTTTGGATTAAAGAATACGTCATCTATTTCTCATATAAAGATGGATATTATTTTTAATTATTTTTTATTTTTTTGTGTGTATGTAGATGACATTTTAGTGCAAAGTAAAAATCAGTAACACCATATGAAACATTTAGAAATAATTTTAAATAAATTATAGAAAATTATTTAATTATTAGTAAAAGGAAAATGGAAATAGATAAACAAAGAATTGAATTTTTAAGAATAATTCTAGGAGAAGAAAAAATTAGACTTCAACCCGATATTTTACAAACAAATTTGCAATTGCAGATAAAATTGAAGAAACTTAACATTACAAGTTTTCTAGATATTTTGAATTATGTTACACATTTTATTAAAAACATAGGAAATAAAGTACGACCCTTATAAAGTAAGCGATCAAGTAAAGAATTTTTTTTTTTTTTTTATCAAACAGATATACAATAAGTTAGATAGATAAAAGAAGAAATTAAAAACTTAGCACCTTCGGAGTTTTCTTTAGATAGTGAATATAAAATAGTAGAAATTGACGGATGGGGAGGAATTTTATATTCCAAACCAAATAAATATAGTGATGAAAAAGAAGAAAAAATAAGTAGATATACTAATGAAAAATATAAGATTAAAGAAAAATATATAACTAGCTTAGATTATGAAAAAATTGACTATAACACATAGTATAGAAAGTTTTAAACTATTATTAAATACTGAATTTACCATTAAAACAGATTGTGAAGCCATAATAAAATTTATTAAAAAGATTAATTTTGATAAAATAAGGCACAACAAATGGTTAAACTTATATGAAATATTAAATAGTTATAAAGTCATACTTAATGGCTTTTCAAAATACAGATGGGGAACCATCAGAAAATTAGCCAGATATGGAAGGAGAGTACATTTTCGATGGAAATAATACAAATGAAATGGATGCTGCTATTGAGGAAAGCATACTTCGAGATGATAAAAAGATAAAACTTGATATAGTAATCCAATAATAATCATCAATGTACAGTATTCCAAAGATAATGGTATAATAACCGAATGTCAATCATCAAAGACAATTAATAAAGAGAGAAGGAAAAGAAAAACATGAAGAGTTTTTTTTTTTTTTTTTTCAAAAGTTAGATTTGCTAACCTATAGTTGGTTATAACCTTAAAATTTTGAACATAAGAAACAAGTTAATCTCATTTACTAACAAATTAAATTCAAGGGACTATAGTTTTTCGAAAAATACTTTGAAAAAATTAATTTATGATCATCAAAAGATCAAAAGTTATCATCAAAAATCCGACTCACAAAGAACGTTAAGATCAAAATAAAAGTTTTCCAAGTATTCAAGAAAAGATCCTTCAAGATGAAATCCTAAATAGCTATGGAAACATTGAGAACTAGGCCTTTTTAGATCAAATGTAAATGTGCTAACAGTGATATTGAGAAATAAATGTTTTAAGCTCAAAAACCCTTTTTATGCATTAAAAATTAGTTTGTACACTTAAAAGTTATTTTGATAAAATGTTTTTTATCGAAGGTAAAATTGATTTTCAAAATGCTGCTTATACTTAGATCATATTTTTAAGACATCACCTTCCTTGAAAACTTATTTAAAAACACCTTTCAAAAGTTTACATTTGTCAAAATATTCGAAACAAGTCACACGTGGCCAAAACGTGAAAATTGACAAAATCTGTCGAGGCAGTTGACTGATGGTCAACTAGTGGCAATCGACCAGTCGGGATGGTGGTCGATCGGAAAGGTCTAACGATCTAAAATGTGACCGTTCTGAGTTTCTGTTTCACAACGGCTAATTGATTTTTTGGACATGAGGCGGTCAACCGACACTCTTTTGAACTATCAGAAAATTTTGCTTTTTGAACTATATAAATATCCTCTCTCTTTTCATTCTTTAAATCATAGTTCAAGAGCATTAAAGTGAGAAAATATTTGACAAAATTCTTTGAGCTTACATCTTATTTAATTCATCAAACATACACCTTGAAAACTTTTAATTGATTGAACCAACTTTTGAAATCATCTTTTTCATCAAAAATTTCTCATCTAACACTTGAACTTCATTTATTGCAATTCATTAAAGTGATAGTTTTTCTTAAAACTGAATTCATTTTGAATCATTTATTAAGAAAGATGTTCAAATTGTAAAAATATTTTTCATATTCGTAAGTCATATTGATGTTCCGTAAAGTTCAATACTATATAAAGATCGGTGTTCCTGATTTTTAGTCACCAAAAGCCTTGTAAATGATTGGATTGCACCATAAATCTATCAATCTAGTGAAAAGGTCTTACTAGTGATGGAGAACTTGGTAACAAAGGATTTAGATGATTGGTTGGGATCAAACATCCACAATTATATCGTTTGCATTATCTCTTTTCTTTTAATTATCGCTTTCATATTTGTACATTTTGTTTGATTGTATTCATTCTCAACTTGCTTGAATTTGAATCAATTTTTTAAAAAAGTTATGAAAACAAATTCACCCCCTTCTTGTTTAGTTATTCTTAGGCTATCAAAATTGTAGTTTTAATTTTGAATCATACATATGTAGAGTGATACAATTTTTTTTCCGTTATTAGGATGAACACTTGTAAGAGATAGATGTAATGTACCACATCTATTTCCTTATAAATTCAAATGTATGTATACAACAGAACACACTATGAAATACATACAACACAAAATATAGAATACTAGCACTCATGCTAGAAATTCACTCAAAAAAGCGATCTACTCTTGTAAACTTATTTGGCAATAATTCTTCAAATAAAAGTAAGTTTTCATTAGTACTCATTTCTGCTTTGTAATTCTTTTTTACTTTATTTTATTTTCGAACAATGCCAAAAAGAGCAACACATTGTAAGCAAATAATTTCTTCAAAACATATTTAATATTTTACTAAAACTCGTTGTTCAATATCTTTAACATTAATATTTTTTTTTTATTTTTTTAATTTTTGCTATGGTGCTAGGACAATGATCCTAAATATAAAATATTAATTATTTTTATTAAAAAAAAAATTAAACATGCCTAAATACTGAATGCAATCCTATTATTTATATGCCATACAATAATTAGAGTGAAAAGTTAGAAAAATGGATTACTTCCCCCATTATGTTGTTGATTTATAGTTTCAAGCTCGATTTTTGCGCCAGTACTTCAAGGCACCTTGAATATGACTTTGTAAGTCATACTTAGTTTTCTTAAATTGATTTTCCACCATAGGCAGCTATGCTCCACATTTTAACATTGATTTCTCCAAGTATTATGACTTGCCTTCATCTCTGGATACAAACTCAACAATATACATTTTATCAGCTTATCAGGTTTAATCACACTCATTTTTTGAGCAAACAATGAAGTTGGAGAGTTTCATGCTAATTTCATCTTCTTTGAATGTTTTTATTTCCGTTGGTCCCATTATCATTAATTCCTTGGTCTTGTCATGCTCTTCTCCTTTTGTTGTTTTTTCGAGTTGAATAACTGATCTACCATCCAAAATTTCGAGCATTTTCACAAGGAAATTTTTTGAGATGTCTCCCTTTCTTGTTGAGGAATATTAGAAGTTTCATTATTTTGACATTTCGGATAATGATTCATGTGTTGCTCCTAACCCGAATTGTGTGTTTGCTCATATAGATTGTACTGCGAGTATGTACCATCTGGATTTATTTAGGCAGCTAACTTTTATATCTTTACATGGCAAAGAAATCTCATTCCCCAAAGGGCATGTCATCTTCATCAATTTCGACATATGAATCCTCTTTGAGTGATTTCTTTTGTTCATCTTCTACTTGGAAGCTCGCTGATGTTCCTGGTAATCTCAATGGCAAATCATTCTCACTAACTTTGTTTACAACTTGTACTTGAAAATCTGGTAGTCCCCATAATACTCTCGAGAATAGGCCATCCTCGTCAATTTCATAAGTGCATCATATCCCTTCATGTTAAAGCATGTTAGGACAGATAAATCCCCCATTGGTATACCATTATCATCAATTTCAGGATCTCCCATCTCATACTATTGTTATGCTCTTGCTTCCTTTCATTCCCTATCAATGAAAACAAAAAGAAAAAAGTAGATCAGTTGAAATAAAAAGTAAAAAGAAAAAAAAAAATCTAAATCTAAGCTAGAATTAACAACAAAAATTAAAGTAAATAAATTAGTCCCCGATAACGTTACCAAACACTTGACCGTATGATTTTGGAAGCACATAGATCGTTGTATTTAAAAAAAATATATAATCACTAATTAAATAACATTTTTTTACCAAATTAAACTAATTAATAATTTGAAGATATAAAATTTAATGTGTATTTTTCCCTCGATCTCTTGGCAGCCTGCATCACCATCCACCACAATTTCAATCGACTGGAATTAATCTGTAAAATTTTGTAAAAGTGAGTATTTAAAAATGCCTAGTAAGATACGTGCAGTTTTCATACACAATTATATCACAATAAGATAAAATACTTCATACCACTATTCTCTTGTAGAGTATAACAGTGACTAAGCGACACACTCATCTTAAGTCATCTTAAATTCTTTTAGGATTTCATATCTTTTAATAAAGAACCCAAAGGTCCACTGACAATTCATGCATAAATTACGAAATATAAAGTATAAGGAAACGAACAACTTGCACAAAAGTATATTTCTTTGACTTTGAAATGTTGGAAAGAACAAAATAATGCACGTGAAAACCATTTTCCATGTTTCTCTCTTTGTCTTGACTAATTCTTTTCTTTAGATAAAGAAAACTTTCTGAAGTTTCTGTAGGTATGTGCGGAGGTACGCGTGATTTATATAGGTGAGACAAAAGTAATAGATAAGTTTCACTTAAACATAATTTATTTGATTTAATCCTAATTAGATTGTTATTGTCACGTGCACGGATACGTGTATATGTATAAGATAATGATGGATTGTTAAGATAACCAATCAAACTCTTGTCTTTGGTTTTTAATAGTAATGTGTCCTTATCTTTCATCAAAAAATGAAAGGGCTGATGGGACATGGCTTCCAGACTTTGACTTTCTTTAGGATTTTGACTGTTAAAACTTTTCCCCAATCATAGTTAAGATTTTCAATTTTACTTTATCTATACTTTCAATTTCACTTTATCTACACTGATAGGCAAAATCTTCATATGGGATTGGGATTAAATTTTGGTAAAACATATCATGATATGACACGTGTAGTTTGATTGAAAGCTAGTACTTGAACATTCTACAAAATATGATTACAATATAACTTTTAATTTTTATCAAAATAAATATAGGATAACCATTAATCTTTTTTCTCACACGTGAAACATGGCTGCCTCCTATATATTAAATCCTAAACCAACTTAATTAATTACAAAGATATCCATTCTTAGAACTACAATATTTTGGGCCTAACTTTTTCAAATTAACTTTTTCTTGAGTCTAAAATACATGATTAAATATAAGTTATCCAATGAGTACAATATTTATATACTTATCATCACCCTATCAAAATCCAAATATTTGATCTAAAAACATAAGAATTTATAACATACTCCACTTTAGTCCATCAACTTTCTAAATAATAAAATATAATATATAGAACAAATAAATTTCTATTCTAAAATTTCGAGGCGTTACAAAAAGTCAGAATATAATTCCTATAGAGACCAACTATTTGCTATCCATTTTTATACTAATTTAGCTTCAGTATAAATTAATGTGGTGAACTATTATCAAATCATGATTTTATATTATAACTAAACTATATTTAGCTTAGCCCTATTTGACAATTATTATTTTTAAAAATACTCATTTTTAGCCACTCATTCACACGATAAAATATTATGTATATAAATCCATACATTTTCTATACTTTTTAATAACACATTCTCCTAAAAATCACTATTCAAAACTCCAATTTTCCCAAATAATTGTTGTCAAATAGGGTGTAAGTAGCTAATTTATATTAGAATAACTAACCTAATTTGTGGAGAATTTTTGAGATTAAATGGTTAAGAGTTTTGATTTTACTTGGGCTATTTACTTTTTATTCAATCCAATGTAATTTCATTTGTATTAAAAATCGAATTAACCAATTTTAGTCACTAATCTCTCTCGGGTAAAACTTACTATATTTACATGCCTAAATTTATTATATCTCTATATAAATTCATACACATGTAAACTTATTTAATTATAGTAATTCAATTAAGATTGCATAAGCTATAATTATCTCTCAATCTTTTATACAATATATGTCACTTATTACACGAACTAGATAAATAAATCTTATCTGGATCTCATTATTGTCCTTAAATCAAGCACTTGATGATCAAGTAATTGAATGTCAATTAAACATTCAATAAATAATTAACACATAATCAAATTTGAATGAAATCAGACGAATTAAACAAACATTAACCCTAATCTACATTGTTCATCATAACAACCAATAATTGTGGAATTAAAAATAAATGGATAAAAATGTCACTGAGTCCAATACAATAAATAAAGAAAAGAATCCTGACAATTGCATGTTCTTTGGCATCCAATTTCCAACAATGGATCATAAGCTTCCTCTTCAAAGCATGTATATCTACCATCCAATAGTATTATTCAACCTTCAAATCTCAAATCGAGATATAAATCTTAAGAATTTGATGTATTTGAATGTATAAGTTTGTCTCAAGATTTTACGAGTAACCTCCCTTTTAATTGGGAATCATATTTATAAACCTCAATTTAAATCTAAAATAGAGTCCCAAGGTGATAGGGAATCATAATTTTAGTTCTATTAGAATATCTCAAATTATTGAAAAGTGGAAAAGTAATGTGGAGATTGCCTGCGAGAATCGCCTAATGCTAGGATAGGATGGTGAAATGAAGAATCAGTGTATATACATGATCAAGAAGGATAGCTCAGTATTTCACTTCAATATAATTTGCAGTTTTTAAGTTTAAAATGCTTAATATGATTCTGTTAGCTTAACATATTATATAACAACAAAATATATATATATACACACACACACACACACACACACATATAAAGAATGAACAAAAGCATAGAAAAGGACGGATTATTCTTGGTGTACATAGGGGACACCATAATGGTGTCCATAATGAACACATGGTGTCCCCCTATTGGAGGGGGTGTCGGTGGGCCCGTGCCACCTCCAATAGAGGGGCACCATATGTCCATTATGGACACCATTATGGTGCCCCTTAAGTACACTAAGTACAACTCAAAAAGGACTTTCCTAACGAAAGGTGATAAGAACATATACGTCTCACCTGAAATAACAAAGAGGCCGACTATGATATGATGCAGGGGCGGAGGCATACTTGGGCAAGGGTGGTCACTGAACCATCCGATTTTTTTAAAAAATAAAATAAAATAAGTTCTTTCTTTCTATCATTTTCTGTACTTCTTAATATCTTATTGTTTCCACCGTTATTTGTTGTTGGAAATTTGGGTTTACGTGCTTCAATTCTTGTAGTAAAATATTAGTTGCTTATTGTGTGTGTTAGTGTCTGTTTTTTATTTTAGTTGAATAAATATAGGGACTATAGGGTAAATCACCATTTTGTGAATATGTTTATTAAGATGCATTTAACATGTTTTCACTTTGAGTTGTTATGTTTAGGATTCAAGCGAACCAATAGAAAATTAAAAAGTTATAGGTCTCAATTGAGGCGGTCTGTCTATTATTTGATCAAAAGAACTGGTAAACAAAGGGACATAAATACCAGTGTTTGAATTATTATAGGTAAATACAAGTCTTCGATTTTGAATAATGGGATAATGTGGAACCAAGTTTTTTTGTTTTTTTTTTTCTTTTATCTGCAATAGGTAGTTCATATCCTTAATAATGAATGTTTAGAAATGTGTTTGTACATCTAGGGTCTGTTTGGGTCGGATTAAAATCTGATTTTAATCTAAGTTAAAGTCAAACAATCAATATTAACCACATCATTCATGTGTCCTACAAGATTCAACCACACATTTCAAAAACTTCTATCACAATCCATTAAAAATCTAATTTTAATTCCTACCAAACACCCTCCTAGACTTAAAAGAACATGCTTTTATTTTTGATATATCAGATAACGTTTATAAAATTGTCATGTTTATTCTGGTCTATGTGAAATCTCCATGTATTTCTTAAAATGTTTTAGCTAACAGTTGTTTGAAAGAATTTAGTTAGAGGTGGCAAACGAGTCGAGCGACTTGTCGAAATACGGCTCGTGAGCAGCTCGAACTCGTTAAAAGACGAGCCTGAGCTTGAGCCTGAGCCGAGCAGGCGGCTCGCTAGGCGAGTCGAGCCCGCTCAGCTTGTTAAAAAACGAGAGGGTCGTGGGTGAGCCAACGAGCTCGGGTCGTCTAAATTGAAGGGTTAAATTCTTTTTTTAAATAGGTTTATCTTTAATAATTTAAAAAAAAAAATCGAGCTCGGGTATTTGTAATGAGCCAAGCCCAAGCTCGACTTGTTACAAAACGAGCACGAGCCGAGCTCGAGGGTATAGTCGGCTTGACCCATTGCCACCGCTAGATTTAGTAATAGAACAAAATGGTATTTTATATATTGAAAAAGATATATTTAAAGAAATTGATAATAATGTAATTATACGATATTTTCAAAATATGAAAACTCGTTGGGAACAATTATAGTTATATTATTTATAATTACTTTTGGGAAAATTCTATTTGTACATAATATTTTACCAAATGGGTGCCATAATTGACAAATAGGGGGCCGCCATTTATCAATTATGACACTCACTTGGTAAATGGTTATGTACTTGTAGTATAGCCCTTACTTTTGCTATATAATTTTTGTTCAACCAAATAAAATATCCTGACTCTGTCGCTGATTTGATGGTTCATTTGTCACATCTAGTCTTTTTCCTTTTATTATCTTTCAACTTGAAAACCATTCGTTACCCCTAAGTTGACATGCATTCTAGTATCATGCAGGATTTTGCTGTTTTTTACAGGAAAAAACAGTCAGAACAAGTGGCTGAAATGATGTGGCATTATGTAAGACAATATATAATCCTTGATGTACATGTAACATTATCCTATTATGTATGATAATTGGATTAAACTAGTTGTACACACTTGGTGTACATCAAGTTTAACACTTCAAGTGTTGTTAAAATCTTTGTCATTGCTTGTTTAAAGGGTTGTGAAAATCAATGTCCAAAAAAAGGTCACTTCACAAGAATTTCAAACTTAATTTAAAACTTAGTGTACATGTAGCTTGATTGATGATAATTTGGTATTACAATGACACTAAAACTAATGTGGAAATTCCACATAACTTTAATTAAGAATGTGTACTGGAGACAATATTTGCATTCATTTTGTTGATAACAAGTTAATTTATTGGTACAATGTAGTGAGTGCATTATAATCTTTATTAGCATTATTTTAACAAAAATAGATAATTCTTAAATCAACAAGTTTATTATTGTTGACCACATAAAATCATTTTATATCACTCTATTTAATCTATTGTACACATCCACGAGAAAATCTATTTAAATCCTTCGTGCAAATATACATGAGATCATATTAGTTCTGGATTAGTTCTGGTTTAATAAACTTTCGTGCTCCAAGCAAGACAGTAACATCAATGTTACTTCTTGGGATGTCTATCCTTTTTGTGTTGTGTGTGCGCGCGCGCGCAGCTATGTCAACGAGTCAAGTCCGAGCCCAAAAAAAAAGCTTAAAAAAGCTCAAGCCGAGCCCGAGCCGGGCCGGCTCGATTTTTTTTTCTTTTTCTTTTTTTCCTTGCGCTGCCTGCGTAGACAGTAAAAAAAAGCTGCCTGCGCACAGAAGCTGCTGCGCAGCAAGCAGCTTGCTGCCTGTGCAAGCAGGCAGCTAAAAAGGCAGCTTGCTACTGCCTGCGTAAGTAGCAGCAGCCTGCCTTTAATTTTTTTTTATTACGGGTCGGCCGAGCCACACGGGCTGGCCCGGGCTTGAGCCGGTGCTCCAAAATGGGGCTCGGTGGAATCGAGCCCGAGCCGAGCCCGACTCGAGCTTTTTTGGGACCGAGCCCGAGCTTTTTTGCCATCCCTACGCGCGCGCACGCATTCTAGTATAATCACACTTTCATATAAATATCTCCAAGCAATATTGGCACCCATTTTTTCAAAATTCATTTTTACTACACATTCTCCCATAAAATAATATTACACTTAATTCGAAAATTTTTCCTTATTTTCAAGTCACACATTTTCCAAAAAATCATTTGTCATTTTTTCAAACAAGGGCATAGTTTGTTCTTTAATGGCTCAACACTCAATAGGATTAATCTAATAAGTATTCTTTAAAATTGGGTTACACCCCAAATGTGTATGGCAACTAACTAAGCGTCATCTAGAAAATGAAGGTTATGTATGTTAGGTTTTTAGTGTTGGTGATTTTGTAGACAAAAGGACTTATGTAACGTGTTGTAAAAGTCAAGGACCTAGAGTGCAATTTGTATAAATTGGATTATGAGATCTAGGGTTCAAGCATGAAAAGAGAATAAACACGGCGCCGCATTATCGCTAGCTTATCACCTAGAAGCTGTTCGAACGACAAAAACAGAATGCTTGTCACTGGACTGTAGCTAAGCTCTCGCTCGAGCGACCGCCTATCGCTAGCTTCTAGCTCGAGCAAGTGGTCGATCCGAAAAACTCTAGTTCGTGATTCTAAACAGATTTTTCCGACTCATTCAACATAATTCCCCCTATAAATACTCTAGCCATTGGAAGAAATTTGGTGTGGTTGTTCATTATATTATT
>CAIGRB010112486.1:2946-13601 GCA_903798255.1 Fraxinus quadrangulata
GTCTCTTTCTCAGTGGTCAACTCGCTGATTCTCCTAGAGGACTTCTCAAGCTCACTGATGAGGTTTTTAACCGAGTCTCTAAAGTTTCATTCATGGATTTCACTTCACTCAGGATCGAGGTAGATTCCTTAATGTACGCTACTAACTTCTCATTTTTCAATTCAAGTTCCTTATTCTTCACGTTCAATGCTTTGTTTTTTAGTAAGAATCTTGAGTCTCTTCTCATACATCTTATCATAAACCTCTTGGATATCTTCCTCACTATCAGAATCTTTCTCACTATTTAAGTCATTTTCTGTTTCACTCCTCTTGTCAGATCTTTCCTTAACTCTTGTAGTAAAGGCAATATATTTTTCACTTTCCTCACGAGTGGATTTCTCACTCTGATTATCCGAGTTAGACTCGTTATTAGTGAGAGTAGCATTCATAGCCTTATTCGAATTCCTCATATCCCTAAGGCACTCACTCCCAAAACTTCAAAAATTATGGCACCTTACAGATTTAGATTTTCTCCTAAATTCACTCGGGCCACCTTTGTATCTCTCTTGAGGGTTATTTTTCTTCCTAAACATTTTTGAAAATTTTTTAGCCAGGTAAGCTAACTCCTCATTATCCGGTGAATTAGAATCAGAAGATTCGGTCCGAAAGTTTTTCACGAATTTCATGGTCTGAGATTTATCTTTAACAGGTTTATCTAAGGTCGGCTCATACGTCTGGAGGGATCCAACTAACTCCTCTACCTTAATGAAATCTATGTCCTTACTTTCTTCAGTAGTCGTGATTTTATGCCTGAAATGCTCGGGTAAGGATCTAAGAATTTTACGCACTATCTTAGGCTCGGAAATTTTCTCTCATAGGTTGAAACTAGAGTTCACTATGTCGTTTAGGCTCGCGTAGAGGGCATCAAACGTCTCATCTTCTCTCATTTTAATCTCCTCAAACCTAGTGGTCATCATTTGCAATTTCGAATTCTTAACAGTCTGAGTTCCCTCATGTATGGTCTGTAGAATATTTCAAACTTTTTTAGCAACCTCACACAAAGATACTCTCTTAAATTCTTCCGGAGATACTGCCATAAATAAGGCATGTAAGACTTTACTATTCCATTTACATTCATCTAAGTTTGTCCTAGTCCAATTAGCAATGGGAGTTGGGGTTACTAGGTTTTCTACAGTTGTACTATGGGCACTCCAACCATTCACCACACTCAACCAAATCCGTTCATCCATAGATTTTAAAACCGCTCTCATCCTAACTTTTCAATAGGCATAATTACTGTCATCAAAGTATGACGGGACAAACAATGCACTACGCATCTAGACAAATTAAGGTTAACAATCAAAAATTGGGCTCAGATACCAATTGAAAGTACGTAGTTTACTAACTAAAATTCACCTTACGTGCGGAATTATACAATTGACAAACAACAAGTCACTTTTAATTGTTTCTAGATGGTTAAACAAACAGTTCAATTATCCTAAATTGAATTGTCACAGTTTGTAATATGGAAAGTAATAAAGAATACCAATATTGATGACAAAAAAACCCAACTAGGTAAAAACTTCGGGACCAAGCCAATTACCTCCACTATAAACAATATAGTNTAACTAGGTAAAAACTCCGGGATCAAGCCAGTTACCTCCACTATAGACAATGTGGGTTACAGTTCAATTCCAATCTAGTTCCACTAGCTATTGTAAACCCTGCAATTCCAAGATCCGCTGTTCTTCCAGACTCACAATTTGTTATCGTAGATACTATCTAACCAACCTGTTAGATCTCCCGATTTACCTCCTATAGCTTTCAAGATTAGCTGTAAATTTCAGAATTATAATCTTCTACACACGTCTATTCTAAGTGGATATCTAGGAATCACATATTCATGTTCTTCTTCCTGAGCTTGTAGTCCAATCTCTCTCAACCTCCAGCAACTTCTGAAGTTCAACTAAGAAAGTACATTCCTAAGGATATTTAGGAAGTATGTATTTTGGATTATTCAATTTGATGTTTTCCCCAAACAAGTGTTTATATGATCTCAAGAAGAAATGATGAATTATAATGAAAGAATATGTTCTTGGATCTTTATAGAATAAGATCAGGCAATGAACATAATGAAAAATCACACACAAATTTCGTGCATAGGCTTGGGTATTTATAGGATATGATTATTAGGTTGAATAAGCCGAAAGAAATACTTCAAAAGAGCAATTAGGATTTTTCGAATTGACTTGTTGCTCGAGCGATAAGTTGGCAACAGTCGACCCCACACTGTCGCTCGAGCGAGAGCTCAACGACAGTCGAGCGACATACATTCTGTTTTTGTCGCTCGAGCAGTGTCCATATGATAGGCTAGCGAAAATGCGGAGCCGTGTTTTTTTTTCTTGTTATGCTCGAACCCTAGACCTCATAACTCAATTTATACAAATTGCATCCTAGATCCTTAACTTTTACAACATGTTACACATTAATCTTTTTGTCCATAGAATCACTAATACTAAAACCTAACACATTTACCAAACATGTTGTCATACAAATTTATAACAAGTGGAGAACCTACTGTAAAAAGGATAAATTCTATCCCCATAACACCTCTCCCTTTATAAGTAACTGTTGACACATAAAAAGTGTAGCTCAAATTTAAATAACTCAAGGAATGAAGCCCAATTGAAAAATTCAGGACAAAGACTGTAACCAACAATTGATAAATGCAAAAGAGACCCCATAATAAGGTAACATCATCGCTTAAGCTGGCAAGACGCCCAAAATCCGAGCGAATGGAGTGTCTTGCGGTCACCCAGAATGAATGACCTAGTTCTCGTCAAAACCTTTAAGTCGCCCAGGATCTTAGCAAAAATGAGACATCATGGTTATCAAAAACAGCAGTTATTGAAGCAGTTATTGAGTAATCCCATCACGCTCCACGATCCAAGGATCCCAGTTGTGGACGGTTGAAAAACAAGAATCATGACAATAGTTAGAAATGACAGTTTCACGACAAATCAGCCATCATAAAGAAAGTGAGTAGTTATAGAACATCAAGCAATTTTCAAGCAGTTCTTCACAAAAAAACTATCAAAGTAGTATAAAAAGCATGATAAGACATAGAAGAAGGCCCTCGAATCAAACACTCTCAACAGAGATTATGTAATTTTAATTTATTAATTTAACTTTAAAATGTTTTTTTAGAATTCATGTGCTTGCGTCCCTTGGAGGTATTCTGTTCATTTTTGAATTGTAAATTTTCGTCAAATAAAATACCCATTTTGGGACTTGTTTCAAGAGGTCTGTTCCTTACACAATCGTCTGAATCTTTTTTAATTGTTTGCGACAACCTGCGTGAATCAGTAACATTGCTACTTAAAACAGTAAGAACTCAAACTCATATTTGGATAGACATAACTCGTTCAAGTTCAACTAAATAAAATTATAAGTCCATTTGGCAAGGCTTCTAAAGCCAAAACATGCTTATGAGATTAAGAAGTTTCTTTTTATCACGTTTGAATAATTTTTTGTAAATAATTTATTTGACTAGAAGAATTCTTAAAGGAAGTTAACAAAAATATCTTTTTCAGGAAGCTAATTTACAATAAGCAGAATTGAAAGCAAAGTCGTACCAAATGAATCATAAGCCCCTTTTTGACAGCCATTATTTCAAAACTTTTTAATTACAATACTCATTTTCAACCACATATTTAAACAATAAATTATTTTGCATGTAAATCCAAAAAAATTTCTGTTTTTTAACCACACATTCTTAAAAAAAATTACTAATTATAACTCCATTTACTCAAAATAACGACCATCATACAGAGGCTAAGTAAATTAAGAAAAATACACTTTAATAATCATTTAGATAATAAAATAAAAGTGAATAATATGAGGGGGACAGTGCCTTTTAATTGGTTAAAATATTAACAGTGGATTGTGGGAAAGAGCGATAAATGGACTAAAGAATACGTCGCTTGCAGCAAATACATTTTTTTTTTTTTATATCGACTACTGTCCACAAGTACATCTATTTATATATCCTAACAAGAAGAAATAAAATAGGATTACAATTAATTTTATTATTTAGAATAGAAAATCATACATTGGTTAATCCAATGCTTGTCTTCTGGGAGCTTAGAATTTGTCAAATCTATGACTATTTCTCTAAAACCAAAAGGGTTTGGTTTAAATGATAAAATAATTAACATCGATCTTGTTGTGCTTGGAAATTTGTGGTAGATCCACGTCTAAGGTGGAGTAGAGTAGAAGTAGTCCGTTTAATTGTTTGGTAAATGAGCATCTGTTTGGGCTACATTAAAATTAGTTTTTAGAAAAAAATGTATTTTAAAATTGTGAATTTTTGAAGAATGTGTGGTGGTTAAAAAGAAGAAATTTTTTTTTGAGTTTACGAATAATATTATTTTATTAAAATATGTAATGTTGAAAAGAAGAAAGAGAAAAATGCGTCTTGAAATAAAATGGAAGCCAAACAGGGGCTGAATGATCTTGTTTTACTATACAGAGTCCACTGAAGATGGATAATCTCCATATTTTTGCTTTCCTTAACAATGACCAACTGACCTAGAGCACGACTTTACAATTGACATTTCTTTATAATTTATATATATCACGTTGTTCAACTTGTAAATATCTTGAGAATCGATACTTATGCGAGAAATAATCCTTCCTTCTATCTCGATGTACGATCGGACGGTTCGCTTGAGTTGTTGAATCACCTCTTAGCTTGATACTCATGACGTGCTACCGAACCTCCACCGTGCCGGGAAAGAAGCAGTGGAGTATGCAGGTAAATAGATTTTGTGCAAATCATAATGATAAAATATTACTCTATGGTTCTTGAATTTTTTTTTTCAACAATATACTCTTCAATAAAATAATTTTTTTTTCCCAAAATTATAATTTGGAGTTGGGAACAAACTTTCAAATCCGTACTCTTTTAAGGTCTTAAACAGCAAGAATATAGTGGTACTAATACCTCGAAGGTTTAAGATTATGAGCTCGAACGATTGAGGACATATATTCGCATGAAAGAATCATAGCTGTCAAGCGAGATATTCTATAGGTATTTTTTACTACTCGAAAAAAGTTTAGCCGAAAGATATTTAATAATGCAAGCATAAAAAGAATATTTCATGTGAGAAAAATGTGACATGACAGAAATAATTACATCTCTCTAGCGAGAAAAATTTCTCTTAAGGTATTTTTTGTTGGACAAGCTAATATCGGATTTACTAATTAAATACCGAATACGCAAAATAGGTACTGTATAAGTGAAATTTACTTAAGGCGTGGACACGCCTTATTGAATTGAAATTCTGCCATAAGTGGAAGATTCATAAATTTACTTGATTCATAAATTTACTTAAGACGTAGGCACGCCTTATTGAATAGAAATTCTGTCATAAGTGGAAGACCCATACCGTATTTGTTGTTAACAGTATATGCATTAGCAAATTCAATAACTATGAATACAACAGATTCAATTATACATACCCGATTTAATACTCTAACAGGTTCAATAATGTGTCAAATTGTAGTAAAGTATAACAAGTAATAAAATTGTAAGTAGAGATCCAAAATATTGATTTGCATAAAAGAGTGACAAAACAAACACTTGCAGAAGTTAAATAAAAAGAAAACTTTTAACCCGAAACCTGTGTTGCACGCAGTTTCCTTAAAACAGATTCGCTCCCTCACCATCTGTGCTTGAGGTCTAAACTGAGTGTCCATTTCTGAGGATCAACGGTAAAACCAATAATTTTCGAACACCACAGATACTACTTCAGCGAACCAACTTTGTGTCTGAAATATATCACCGGACAACAGTTTCAACATGAATTGTCTAGTTTCAATTGTATTGCCTAAACTTGAGTTGTAGAATCAGTAGTTTCCGAGCACCACAGATACAACTCCATTATTATTTTCAAAGTGTTGTTTTAGCGAAGTTTTTATGTAAGAAATTATTAAATGCAAAAGAATGACTTCTATAGTTGGGCACGAAGATTTACAAAGACCACATGAATCATCATTTGAGAGACTTCGTAAGGAACAGTAAACTGAAATGAAATAAAATAAAAATTTGTAAAGAGAAGTATGGAATTTGAAGAGATTAAATGTAAATTAAAATAAAAAAAGGAACTTTTATGTCTGATTTTAATGCTCAATCTTTCAAATAATGAACAGATAAAAAACATTTAAAGCCATAATGTAAGTAATTTATCAACAATCATAAACTTAATCAACTTAAAAAAAGTTCTTTTTGACGTCGAAAGAGGACAACAAGCATAACCACAAATATGTTTGAACATAAAGTAAATTACATTACAAAGAATAATAAGTAAAGATAATGGGACAAGGTATATCCTCCTTTACACACACTTGTGATCTTGTGAATCATATGGTGAAAAGATTCATAAAACTTCTGTACAGCTTGAGAAATAGTGGAAGACAAGAGAAAGCAGACGTGTATTTGCGGACTACCTTTCTTAATTACTTTACCTTTGCTTTCATTTCACGTTTATGCACATTTTCTACTTTCTAAGTTTTTATTTTGTTCACCATAAAGTTGAACAATTTATCAACCTTATATATGAATTTACATTTATCAATCTAGTGAGATATTATCCAAATTGCATTTTATTTTCTCTCCATATGAGGTCAAGACACCTTACTCATGTCGTTTAACATAACCATCTCTCCTGCCATTGCTGTTGGCAATAGAGATTCGACGCTCAGTTGGAGAATTTTTGTGCATTTCCAGCTCAGCAGCTAATTTTTTTTATCGTGTTTCATTAATTTTGCAACTTCTTCGGATAGGGCCCTTAGCTCAACAGCAGCAGCGGATGCTAATCCCTTTGCATATGAACTCTGCCAGTTTATTGTTGCGTAGCTCTAATACATCTTTTAATTCAATTAATGTAGTGATTTTCTTTTTTAGATCTTCAATTTCATTTGCTTAATGGAGGAAAAAGAATGAAATTAGTTACACAACATAAAACGATCTTTTGAGCCGATTTATAGTAGGTAATCGTCATCGTCCAGAGACGACAGTAAGAATTGAAATAATATATTAACTAATTGGTGAATAAGTTCATTATAATGTAATCAATATGCAAAAAAACCCTTCTAATATAAAGCTCATAAAATCAGAAAGAAAAGATTGTAGCACAAAAAAAAAAAAAAAATTTTTTTTTTTTTTTTTGCATGGGACTCAAATAGAAGGATAGTTAAGCCATTATTTTAGCCTCAACATAGACGAAGCCTGACTAAAACTTTTTTTAGGTTCCCGATTTCTAACCTGCTTAACAACTCTTTCTACAACAGTCATGGGTAAATGAATGGTTTCAATTTTTTTTTTTTTTGCTATTTCATTTTATTTTTTCCAAATTAATTATCATGTATGAAGTAAGATATACTCTTCTGAAATAAAAATAAAAAATAAATAAATTTCTCTTTTGAGATCAATACCTAGCACAAGTGATAAGATTGAACCTTATTAGGTCAATGACCTAAGTTCCACTCTCGTATGGGGGAAGGGTAATATTCATACAAAAAAAAAAAAAAAAAAACCTCTACCAATAATATTCAAATCTGACAATCAAGCTTAGGCAAAAATACTGACACAAGCAGCTCTTCCCAATTTTTCAAATTCCGGCTAAACAAAACTTAAGAAAATTCTAGAATCGAACCTTTAAAGACGAGTAGAGCATGTATATGCATATTTGAAGCCCAAATAGTGTACAATTGAACTAAAGAAGCATAAAAAACCAGTGGAAACACATTATACTCCAAATTTACTTCATTCTCTGCCCAAATACCTCTACACCTATATGTTGTCTCCTGCTCGTGAATATCAATTCTTGTCAATTTTATTGCCTTATCATTGTATATATAACTTCATCGAACATTAGTTAACTCTAGCCTATAGCTCACTTCTTATCACAGTCCCATTTTCGTCATAACAGCAGCAGATATTATGCCTTAAGGGAGAAAACTGACCATGGTCGAAGAATAATAGCAAAAAAAAAATACCTGAGCAACAGAACTCCTTATAAATCCCTATCATCTCACTCCTTAAAAGTACACAACACATTGTACTTTAAATCAATTTCCTGGCCAAATTCAACCTAATTCAAAGATCAAATAACCGAAGCACATACAGACGCACTTTATGGCAAAAAATAGTGGACAATGCTCTTGAAATAATAGGCGAACTGAAATAATTGATGAAAACGAAACTCTGTAAGAGATTGTGATATAGTGCTCGACCTTTACTATTGCTATAGTCTAGTACTTTTGCTCAATATGAAGTTAACATCAAACTCGTTGCCATCTTATTGGTTGGTTCTCCCCTGAACCAATCAAAACAAAAGATAGAACTTCGAAGAACTAGATAGAACTTCGAAGAACTGTTATTGCATTGGAATGAAAGAAAAACGAAAAGACAAACCTCTTCATTTTCATCTCAAACTAATCTCTAACAAATGAATAAAGTATATGGAAATAGATGAAGACAATCGTCAGTATTGATCCTACTAAATGTAGAAGACACTATATGGACTTAAATCTGCGTCCTCAGTTCATATACCCAACTGAAGAATTTTAATATGGACTTAAATCTTCACTCTTTTAAAGTAAAGGGGACAAACATTGTATTACAAGTTCAATATGTAAACACACAAGGTGTCAACGAGTCAAGTTGATCCTGCTTGCGAACAGAAACTTGAAGCTCGAGTAAAAAAAGGTTCGGACTTTATTTGGCCGAAAATATTTAAGCTCAACCCGAGCTTTTGGCTCAGACCTTGTCGAGTCGAGTTGACCCATGATTTTTTTATTATTATATATTAAAATACATGCAGCAGTATTTTTAATTTTTTTTTAAAAAAAATGCCCGCAGCTAGCTGCTCAAAGGCACGTGATTTTATTTATTTTACTTTTACTTTTTTCCCTTTCGGATCGTCATGGGCCGAAAATAGTACATGACACGAGCCGCCACATGGGTTGGCTTGAGCTCGGACCAACGCCCCAAAATGGGGCTCGACTTGAGCTGGGTTGACCATGAACAATTCGAGCCAACGAGCTAAATTGACAACCTATATACACATGTAGAGAGAGAGAAAGAGAGAGAGGGAGAGGGAGGAGGATGGATGGTTAGGCAAGGAGAGTGGGGAGGGTACTTACCTATTAGATGTTGGATGGGACCCATTTGAAAATTTTAAATTGTTTTATTGAAATAAAAGTGGTCCGTTAGATCCATTTAAATTAAAGATTGAGATTTTTTTGCTCTATCATTCTCCTCCTGTTGGAGGAGATTCGTCCCCAACCAAAAAGTGAAATGAACGAGGGGAGTTTTTTTGCTCCATCATTCTCCTCTCGTTGGAGGAAATTTGTCCTCGAATCTTGAGAAATGCTCTCTCTCTCTCTCTCTCTCTCTCTCTCTCTCTCTCGTAATGGTTATAATCTACTTGGGACGTTAGATTAATATCATTCAAAAAAAGTTTGATAACTTGCCGATAATTATATCATTTTAACTTGAAGTTATAAAATCCCATTTGTGGGAAACCATACACAAAAACAATATTTTATGAGGAAAAAAATTATATTTACTGCAATTACTCCCTGAATTAGAGCTAAACCCCATATTTGATTTGAAGAAATACTAGTTTGTTCTAAATTCACAGCAATCGAATTATTGTTCAAACCATCTGTTGGGTTTTGATACCCAATAATTCCGGACGATGATTTAAAAACAGTTGACGGATAATTTATTGACATCATAGACTTGGCTCGACTCGAATACTACCGATACTTTTGGAAGGCTCAAGTTGGAGATGGATTGTTGGTTGTGATTTATTTGGGTATTGGTTTATTGTTAGCCAATTACCTTAGCCAAATTACCTTATTATTAAGTTTGCCCATTCAATTGGTTTGTTTGGCCCAATTATTGATTACCTAACCAATTGATATATATCCCATTGCCTTCCCAAAACGTAAATGTGGTGCAATTGAGTGTGTGAAGATTGAAGGGAGCCGTTCTTGGTGTCTTTGTGAAGCAATTGTTTTCTTCTTCTTCTTCCTCTTTCCTTTGTGGTTGATTGTATCCATCATTATTGACTCTTTGTGGGTTAACAGAAGAAAATCTTGGAGCAACCAAGTAGAGGGAAGTGTTTGGGTAGTGCTTGAAGTCGTGTGGTGTCGATTGGTGTTTTTTTGAGCCCGATTTCTTGAAGCTTGGTTTGCAAAATCTTACAAATGGTATCAGAGCAAGATTAAGGAGGATTTTAAGCTTAAAATCGAACAAAAAATCACCCAGAACTGCAGCAAAATCGGACCCAAAATTCTATCCATATTTTTTCCAAGAAAACCAAACCTTCAACCTTGTTTTTCGACCAAACCAAAAAGGATTTAGAGAAATGGTGAGCACTGGTGGAACATGTAGGTGGAAGCGCTCCTGGGTCACCGACGGATGGGGGAGACGGCCACCGGCGACGGCGACTTGTGGCAACTCCGGCACTGCCCGTGAGGTCGCATGGAGGGTCTTCTGACGACACTTTCTTCAGGCAGTTTGTTTATTTTGATTTTTTGAACGTGTTGATGTTTTTAGTTTAGTGTTTCAGGTTATGCAGGAAAAATTGGATGATTTTGCC
>CAIGRB010112486.1:16374-35014 GCA_903798255.1 Fraxinus quadrangulata
GTAAGAGACCCTGATCAGGTGGAGTGGGAGAGATACACTGCTATCACTTCTAGTAGGGGGAAACCCATTATCCATTTATGTTTGGAGAAGTGATGGGTGATAGAGGATTATCCCGATAACTTAGGATCTATAGTGTTTTACCAGTTAGACATGAGTTGAGTGATTAGTTTAGTGAGCATGGTGAGCGATGATGTGAGTTATGTGTTCTCGAGGTGTAAGCAACACAGAATGGGATATGATAAGTGTGGTGAGATCTTTTCGTGGGGCCATTTATGCATTTGTTGCATATGTGTTGACCGTGTACTTTGATTGACTTGGTGTTAATCTATTGTTCTGTGTGAACATATTTTGAAAAGATCTATATGTTATCCTATAAATGATATCTCTGTCGCATGTTTATTTGCTCTTGATTGATTGTTGTGATTATCTGCTTCTACTTGAGTGTTCTTGATCTTAGCCCCGGTGAGTATATGGAGCATGTATGGTATGCGTTTTAAGTTTGAAATATGAGATAAGGTCTGTGATACCAATTTCATTGGTTACCTTGATTGTGCAAGTATAAATTATGTGTTTTGGTTGCTTGTAGATTTATTGGGAATCAAGGTTGAGAATTGTTGGGTTTTGGTACCCAATAATTCGGAGCGACGATTTAAAACAGTTGACGGATAATTTATCGACACCATAGACTTGGCTCGACTCCAATACTACCGATACTTTTGGAAGGCTCAAGTTGGAGATGGATTAATGGTTGTGATTTATTTCGGTATTTGTTTATTGTTAGCCCATTACCTTAGCCCAATTACCTTATTATTAAGTTGGCCCATTCAATTGGTTTGTTTGGCCCAATTATTGATTGACCTAACCAATTGATATATATTTTCATCCCTCCCTAACTGTGTTTGTGTGGTGCAAAAATATGAAGATAGAAGGGAGCCGTTCTTGGTGACTTTGTGGAGCCATTGTTTTCTTTTCTTCTTCCTTCCTTTGAGGTTAATTGCATCCACCATTGTTGATCATTTGTGGGTTAATATAAGNGTAGAGGAAAGTGTTTGGGTAGAGATTGAAGCCGTGTGATGTCGATTGGTGTTTTTCTGAGCCCGATTTCTTGAAGCTTGGTTTGCAAAATCTTACACCATCCAACACAATGGATGCATTCGTATTGGACAGCAACCCGTATCCGCTTTCTATTTCTTTTTCCATGATACTTATGGCCTCAAAGTTATCATATTTACCGTTATTGCGAAGTCAAAATTTACCTCAAATTCTCTCAAAATAGAGCTTTCATGAAAAATTAGTGGATCGTTGTAATCTTCACCTAAATTAACATCTATTTATTGATTGGGATTAAAAGAGATAAAAGGATAATTATAGTCATTGGAGTCCTCCACGATCAACTCCACACCATTGTTGCGCCGCTCGTGACTACTACTCTGTTGTGTCGAGTCCTATAGTCATCTCCCTCAAGCTGATCGCATCCCGTGGCACCCAATAATACTTGTTGTTGGGCCTTCGACATATTCATATGTTGCTCTAACAAATAGATTTGCCAGTAATTAATATGTATCATTTGTCTTCTCATTATTGAATATCATTCAAGAATGTTTAACGAACCTAGCCATCTCTATGAGGAAAATAGTTGTGCTCCAATACCAAAACAGAAGCGAGCAACAACAATAAGCCATCACGATTCATTGATTCGCGTATGAATACCAAAAAGTAATCAATAATTGGGCAAAAGTTCCAAGTATTTTATTTTAATATAAAAAAAAACCAAAAGGAGAGATTTAACGGAGCATGAGTATGTCTTTGACAGTATGTTATTTTCTCCGGTTTGAAGTGTTTTGTGTAAAATCTATATATTAATTTTCCAACTCATTTTTTTTTGGGAAACTAACAAAATACACCATATATATACGGTATAACTACACTTGCATATCAATGTGGAGGGTTGCGTAATTTTATGCTCGATTTTTTCTCTATCTTGTGAATAATCCTCGATATTTTTCTCTTTTAATATTTCTATTTGACAATGTCTTCTGGTTACAATGGATCGTGTATGCACTTTGTCGTGGACAAATTTATAAGCAGCAAATGGCTCATTTGACAAGGAATTTCCTCAATATATTATGAAAGCAATTAATCTAAAGAAACAATTTATTTCAGTTGAACAAGTCAACATCTCAACTAATTTATATGTTGAAAAAAACTTAGTGCTTGAGAAGTGCTATAAATGACCATTTCAGCGAGGGAAATTTTCAATTATTAGTAATAAAAAAATTCTAATTTATTTAAAAGGGAGACGTGCCGCTAACTTCTAATATTAAAAACATCGGTTGTGTTACATGTATATCACAACTTACAGATTAGTTTACTAATAGATAATGTTGCGAGTTTTGATTGGGTTAAAATCTCATCAACCAAAAAAAAAAAAACTCCCCCGCTTTCTTTTTGACACAACATCAATCCGTAAAAGATTATATGAATTATGATACACAACAAGTATTTTCCTAAAAATATAAGATGAAAATCAATTTTTATATACCTTGTGACATATTTAACAGAGACATATTTCATGTCACCATATATATTCAAACTAATAATTGATCTAATAAAAAGCATAATAACTAAAGTGAGAAATTATTCTTCATATACTATATAACCATCTCTTTTGTCTGTTTTTATTTTATGGAAAAAAAAAAAAAAAACTCAACATGAAAATCCAAGCATGCAATTGGAAGTAGAAATCAAACCTGCGAATTCGTTCTTGAATTTATACAGAAAATATGTATAAATTTAATCACTATTACCCTCGCTGTCGCTGCTGCTGCTGCTGGTGTAAGTGTTCTCTTTTTCCTTGTCTTCTTTCTGATCCTTTTCCTTTTCCTTTTTCTCTTCCTTTTCCTTTTTCTTCTGTTTTCTCTTCTCTTTCCTCTTCTTTTTCTTGTCTTCAATCTTGTTCTTGATTCTGTCCATCAGCCCTTTTTTGGGCTCTCCGTCGTACTGTGTTTCGACTTCTTTGGAACCTCCTACATGGAACTTCTCCTCTATTTTACGAATGATGTTTGACATTTTTTCTTCTTTCTTATCTTATTTTCTCTGTAAGTATCAACTTTGATATGATCTGAAGACAATTCAGGTGTATGGATATATATTTATAAATAGAGAGGGAGACTTTGACTTGTATTTGATACAGCTAAGTGGCGTGTGTAAAATATCAAGTATCTACCTCAATGCACATATTTTATTAATAATAAAATAGATTATAGTATAGACGATTTAGGAGGACATCGGCATGACTTTCAACTAAAGATGCAATATTAAAAAAAAAAATCTCGCCCAAAGACGAGGAGCATGTGCCTAGTCATGTCGCTCGATCGTGATTATATGTCAATTGTAATGTCTTATCAATTTTCAGTCATTTTAAATCTCGCTATTTAAAAGAGATTCTACGATTATGTGCTTATGCATGTGAGGGTTTGAGAAAAGATGTGTAAGTATAGACTAAAATAAGGTGGAGGGTGGACTTGACCATGCTTCAATCCTATATATATGGATGATTTAATAGAAAATTTAGCGTGTCCAGCTAATATCCATTAACATTTTCCTCTTCCAAGTCAACCCTCATTCTTCATTTAAAAAAAAAAAAAATAGTGAGAATAATTTACTAGTTTATAATCAACAATAATAATTGTAACAGCATTTTGGAAGTATTTAAATTATAATTTATTTGGTAGATTGATAAGTTAATAAACTTATTTAGGTCTTTAAATATGAATATTTAGCAGTACTTTTGATGTATTTATTGTTTATTAGGTAAAACTCAGTAATTGACAGTGAAATTAGGAGAAAAGAACGAAAATCGGCAAAAATAAATCATAAGCTCCTTTTCGACAACCATTATTTTCAAACTTTTTAATTACGATACTCATTTTCAACTACATATTTACACAATAAATTATTTTGTATATAAATTCAAAAAAAATTCTACTTTTTAACCACACATTCTTAAAAAAATTACTAATTAAAACTCCATTTGCTCAAAATAACGACCATCGAACAGGGGCTAAGTAAGTTAAGAAAAATACAGTTTAATAATTATTTAGATAATAAATAAATATGAATAATATGAGGATGACTGTGCCTTTTACTTCGCCAAAATATTAACAGTGGATTGAAGGAAAGAGCGATAAATGGACTAAAGAATATGTCTCTTGCAGCAAATATTTTTTTTTATATCGACTACTGTCCACAAGTACAGCAATTTATATATCCTAACAACAAGAAATAAAATAGGATTACAATTAATTTTATTATTTAGAATAGAAAATCATTCATTGGTTAATCCAATGCTTGTCTTTGGGAGCTTAGAATTTGTCAAATCTATGACTATGGGTTTGGTTTAAATGATAAAATAATTAACATCGATCTTGTTGTGCTTGGAAATTTGTGGTAGATCCACGTCTAAGGTGGAGTAGAGTAGAAGTAGTCCGTTTAATTGTTTGGTAAATGAGCCTCTGTTTGGGCTACATAAAAATTAGTTTTTCGAAAAAAAAATGTATTTTAAAATGGTGAATTTTGAAGAATGTGTGGTGGTTAAAAAGAAGAAATTTTTTTGAGTTTACGTATAATATTATTTTATTAAAATATGTAACGTTGAAAAGAAGAAAGAGAAAAGTGCGTTTTGGAATAAAATGGAGCCTAAACACAGGCTGAATGATCTTGTTTTACTATACAGAGTCCACTGAAGATGGAGAATCTCCATGGTTTTGCTTTCCTTAACAATGACCAACTGACCTAGAGCACGACTTTACAATTGACATTTCTAATGATTCTATTTATTTCTTTATAATTTATATATATCACGTTGTTCAACTTGTAAATATCTTGAGAATCGATACTTATGCAAGAAATATTCTTCCTCCTTCTGTCTCGATGTACGATCGGACGGTTTGCTTGAGTTGTTGAATCGTCTCTTAGCTTGATACTCATGACTTGCTACAGAACCTCCACCGTGCCGGGAAATATTACTCTATGGTTCTTGAATGAAGTTCGTCCTTCATTGTAATCTTTTAAGTAATAATATTAGTGTATGGATTGCGTGAATTTGTTTAGCGTAAAGAGCTAAAGGACATTTAAAAAAATTATTTTTTTAGTAGATCAATTTACGACATGTCTTAATTTGGAGTTGGGAACAAACTTTCAAACTCGTACTCTTTAATTTTTTTTAAGGTATTAAAGAGTAAGAATATAGTGGGATTAATACCTCGAATGTTTAAGATTATGAGCTTGACCTATCGAGGACATATATTCACATGAAAGAATCATAACTCTCTAGCGAGATATTCTTTAGGTATTTTTCACTACTCAAAAATTTTTTAGCCGAAAGATATTTACTAATGCAAGCACAAAAAGAATATTTCATGAGAGAAAAATGTGACCACACAAATAATTACAACTCTCTAGCGAGAAAAATGTCTCTTTAGGTATTTTCACTACTTGTATAAATTTTAGCGCAAAGAAATTTAGAGCTTATTTGGTATAAATTAAAATCAGATTTTAATCTAAGTTAAAGTCAAATAATTAATATTAATCACATATTTCATTGGTCCCACAACTTTTCAACCACATATTTCAAAAATTTGTATAAAAATTTACTAAAAATCTAATCTCCACCAAACACCCCCTTAGAAATGCAATCACAAAAATAATATTTCATGAGAAAAAATGTGACTTGGCGGAGAGAATTATAACTCTCTGGCAAGACAAATGTCTCTTTAGGTATTTTGCTTGGATAATATTTAGTGCAATGAAATTTAATAATGCAAATCACGAAAAAAATATTTCATGAGAAAAATATTTGACTAAAAGAGAAAGAAATAATAAGAGGGGCAAAATGATCATTTGCGTCCAACTCCAACTCCAATTATGGAAAATGGATCAATATTATCTATTTGGCCGGTTGAGATTTTTATTTAATATGTAAATCCTTCGGTGTGACATTTAGCTTTTAATAGAATTTTTTTTCAATATTATTGGGTCAAATCTATTGAATTAAAGTTTATTATGACTGGGTTTAGGCTATAGAAACTTTAATTACAAGGATTGATTGAATTCTCTAGATAGTTCTTACAAAATATGTGGTACTCAAAATTAATGTTTTAGTTGATTACACACTTATGCTTCGAGTTACAAAGAGGATACAAGGCCGTTTTGAATATTTTTTGTTGTTGTTGTTGTTGTTGTTATTTTGATAATTGGTTAAGGTTTGGAAGTTCTCAAGTCGGATAACTAGGAATTTTTTGTGGGTGTCTTTGATACTCGAGGGTTTGTGTTGAGAAATTGATGCAGACAGAATCGAGCAATAATAATAATAAAACGTGATTGTGATTCGTGCATAAATATTGATGACAACCAATAATAATCAAACACCCTTCCACTACCCTCACTCCACCCGAATCATGCCTCCCTCTCCCTCTATCTTCTATACACATGCTACAATGTATTTCAAAACTTGATTTTGAGATCACAAGAATATGAATTATTATTTCAAAGGGCTCATGTTGAATTAATTTGAAACCATAAATATTGAGTTCCATTAAGGTATTTTGAAACCCATCTTCATTGAATAGCTTCTTATTTGGGCCAAGGGCTGAAGTTTAAATCAATTCCGTTTGAAGAATTCGAAGGCTTCAATATTCAACTACCAAAGTTTTTTGTTGAAACTAGAACACCAAACTTCAATTTCATATTTTGAATAAAAATAATAAAAATTTCCATTGAATTCAAGATTAAGCATTCTCAAGCTGAAACCATTTTAGATATTTAATTGAAAATATAAATGAGGAGTATCTAATTCTATAATTTTCTGGTTTCAAGAAAATTTTATAGTTTTCTATCATATATATAAATATTGTATTACAAGTTCAATATGTAAACATATATACACATATATGTAGGGAGAGAGAGGAGCGATGGTTAGGCAAGGAGAGTGGGGAGGGTATTTACCTATTTGGTGTTGGATGGGAGCCATTTGAAAATTTTAAATTGTTTTAATGAAATAAATGCGGTCGGTTAGATCCATTTAAATTAAAGATTGAGATTTTTTTAATAAAACATCTTGGTACAAGGAACATTCCCCAACCAAAAAGTGAAATCAACCTGGGAAATTTTTTGGTTCCATCATTCTCCTCCCGTTGGGAAGGATTCATCCTCGAATCTTGAGAAATGCTTTGTTTCTCGTAATGGTTATAATCTACTTTGGACGTTAGACACAACATCATTCAAAATAAGTTTGATATCTTGACGATGATTATATCATTTTTTAACTTGAAGTTATAAAATCCCATTTGTTGGAAACCATACTCGAAAACAATATTTTCTGAGGAAAATAATTATTGATGCGCAGTAATGTTGTGAGCCCGAGCTCGAGGTCGTTGCCCGAACTCGTCCCACCTCAATTATGGTAGGTCCAAGCTCGGGCTTAGAGGTTGAGGTCGGGGTTACCATAGAGGTTGGGCATGTAGCACTTTTGACCTTACTCTTGCCTCATGTTTCTTAGGAATGCTAATCCCATTTTAACTACAAATCCCTACTTTTCCTATTTCAATACAAACTCTCAATCTATTACAAATTTGACTCTAACTTAAACTGTGCACTTCTAACATAACAGAAATACCTCTTATAACAAGGATAAGGACTACAGAAAGTTGAATCCTTTTAGGACTCCATCTCTAGCATCTATAAATACATGACCTAGCCTCATTATTCAGGTACGTTTTACATAATATTTCAGCATACAAATTTTTGTACAATTTCTCTTTCTAACTTAAGCATTGAAGGGACGACGAGGACACACCTCGACGCTTTTATTTCAGGTATTGAAGATCAATTCGCGCGTGATTCAATCATCCAGTTCGAGATCAAGCAGGTGCAGATTTTTGGTAGCATCATTGGTGCCACTGTGGGAATAGCTACTAGACGCCATAGTTAATACACGTTCAAGTCTTCCTCCAGCAAGCTCATCCGTTCCACATCCACCCACGGAAGACCATCCAGTCCCCTAAGAAGAATCATCGGAAATACCAATATCCCAACCAGTTGTCATTACTAACGAAGATTTTGAGGATCTTCACCAGCAAGTTGCCGTATTTTTCACAAGCAACAAATGTATTAGGAAGACAGCTGCATCGCTCATGTAGATGTGTCAAGGACCCAACGAAATACTTAGCAACTTCATGACAAGGTCCAACAAAGAAAGAATCCAGATTCCCGACCTACATATCACAACCGCCGTTTCTGCCCTAACATATGCCTTAAGATGTGAAGCATTCAAGATGCCTCTATCAAAGACCCCTTCTAAATCGGTGATCGACTTACTTACTCGAACTGAGAAGTACATTAACATGGAGGAGACCATATTTCAAAGAAGGGATACCCCGCCATCAAGTAAGCCCGAAGTTAAAAGGCTCTAATGTACATCCGGATCCTTTTCAAGGTAAGCTAAGGCAAGACCTCCTTTCGACATCTTTCACTCGATTGAACACCACGAGTCCAACATCTTGATTGAAATTAAAGATTCGAAAGAGCTTAAATGGCCTCCAAGGCTGCCAGCTCCATCGAATGCTCGTGATAGAAGCAAAGACTGTGATTTTCATCGAGATTATAGGCACACAACCAAAGGCTGCTTCGCCATTAAGCAAGAAATTGAAGCCCTCATCAAGCTGGGATTTTTGGGTGCTACATCAGTCATGATAAGAATCAGAGGAACAACCAAGACAAGGACAAAGCTCCGAAAGATCGGGGGAATAAACAACCAACAACAATCACTATTAATATCATCGTCGGAGGGACGACTTCAGGAGGGAACTCCAGCAGCGGGCGTAAGAAGTACCCCTCCATTTCAAGCAAAGATCTTGGTAAGGTATAAGATATCACTTTCGGATCAAAGGACTTAGAATGCGTGTCATTTTCCTTCGTGATGACGCCTTGATTATATCAGAGATCATTGCTAATTTTAAGGTAAGGAGAATTCTGGTGGATGATGGAAGCGCATCTATTATTCTATCACATGAGGCTTTTGTTCAGATGGGTATTTCAGGCGAACAGCTCAAGCCTATCAAAAAATCCCCCCTTCAGGGGTTCGGAGGTAGTGTCATCATTCTAGAAGGCATTTCAGGTTATTTCTCACTTTAGGATCAGAAGGGAAATAGGTAAAACAAATCAAAATCTTTCAAGTAGTTCGTGCTCCCATGGCCTACAGCGCCATAAAAAATGATTTTATGATAATAAATGAGACGAGAAATCAATACAATTTGACTAAAAGAATCCCACTTGAATGCTCTTAAGTTGTTGTAATAAATAGTAAGTGAGATGGTATTTATAGCATTTGAAAACATAAAATTTTCTGTGGAACCGGATGATTATCCAGATGTTTGGAAAAATACCTAACGACTGAAAAATAGCCGTTGCATGTCAGAATTAGAACAATAAAAAAATCGACTCTTGCGGCCGAACCGGACGTCCGGATGGACAAAACTTTGGCCCCTTTCATTTTTTTTTTTTGTTTTGTTTGCAACCGGTAAGTTTTTTGCATAATGTTTTTTACTTGATTTTTCAAAGTAAGTGATGCTAATAGGATTGAAAATTAAGTTGAAATTCTTACATTTGAAAAATATTTTTTGTTCAAACGTTTAATGAAGTGAATTTTTATCGTGCATAAACAAATTCGTCACTTGAGCTTTTCAATGAGTCATTGCTAAAGATTGAAGTATTTTAATTTTACAAGTGAGTTCAAATATATAGTTCTAATATCTTCGATTGTTTTGGCGTGAGTGCATGATTTGTTGTTCGATTTTAAATTTGACGCAAGTGCTCGATTTGTCTCCGATTGTGAATACTCGATTTTCACCTTGAGCTTTCTTGATCGTCACTTTCACGTCCTTTGGTAGTAATTATTTTGTCTTGAATTTGATCAAGTTCGCAACATGTAAAAATGAAGACTCAAATACAAATGTTAGAGATAAAAATACTTTATTTGTTATAATCAAAACACAAGATCAACTATAGGTCAACAAATTGATTAATGAAATGAGACTATTTAGGCAAGCACATGGTGACTTTGGACGTTTATGTGATGTAGTGATCGTCATAGAATGGCTCCTAGTAATTTTTTTTTCTCATTTTACATACTTTGTTATGTTATATAATTCAGATTTTAGTTTACATAACACACGTCTATTTTATTTTCTCTTTGCTTTAGTACAGATGAATGCTGGATGTGTTATGGTAGTAGTGCACCAAACCTACAAATACTTGCAATTCGAGTATTAAGTCAAACATGTAGTTCTTCAGGCTGCGAGAGAAATTGGAATATGTTTGAACATATTCATTCTAAAAAGAGAAATAGACTTGAGCACCAAATGCTTAATGATCTTATTTATGTTCACTACAATTTAAGATTGCAACAATGATAATGTTATTTAAATAAATTTTTTCATACTTTTGTGATTTTTGTGATTTTTTTGATTTTAAGATTTTGCTTTTTTACTAGAATTATATTTTCAATATTTATAAATTGGATAATAAATTTTGTTTAGGAATTACTTCAAGAGTCGAAATTATGATCCTATCAACTTTGAAAGGTTTGGCATTTACAGCAATTGGGTGTTAGATGAGGAGCCACCGAATTTGATAGATGATGAGTTGGAGACATTTAGTCGTGATTTAGGTGCATGTACTATACAAAATGATCAAAATTATGGTAATTTTTTGACTGGTGCTATTGTTTCTTCTTTTTATTAAAGTATATATGATGTAAAGTTTAAATTTAAAGCTATTTTCAGATGAGTTACATTTTGTTGATATTGATCTTGATTGTGATGGAAATGATAATAGAAGTGATACAAACAATAAAAATGAAGATTTTAGTACGACTAAAACTTCATTATTTGTACAAGGTGAATGAATTAAAGAATTTATGCCTAATACCCCAGCAGGATGCGCTCCAACTTTTCTTAATTAAGAAAATATTGACTTATCTTAAATAATTTACTTTGTTAATATGTTCTTTATCCATAAATGACTTTTAAATGATGTAATTATTTTTGCAAGCATATTTTTATAGCATATGAAGTTATCTTCTTGAACTTTGTTAGATAAAGTATTTTTTTTTTAATAATTGGTTGTTGTTTTTATTTTTTCAAATGCATATTTGACTACATATGATTGAGAATTTGTGAAAATTTGGGTCACATATCGATATTTAGTTAACAAAATAATATGAGGTTAATTTAGTTATTGGTAAAAAATGGTAAAAATTTTATTGTTCAATGAAAATAATTTATATTATACTTGACAGGTATTGACCCGATTGAACCACTAACTTATTGACCTGTTACATTGTCTGGGTCAGTGTCAGGATTGAGTCTAACAACGATAATGGTAAGTGTTAGTTTGATCTTTAGAAAGTCAGATTTTGTGTTGAAAAGACCATGATTCCCTTATTAAAATTGATCATAGGTTTAGAAAAAAAAATAGAAGAAAAGAAAAGAGAAAAGTAAATTGATTGTTCCCTTGCTATCCCCTAAAAATAATGTTATTTAACACTACTGGTATTGCAACACCAATTTAGGTGGCGTTTAGTGATAGGTTAAATGAAAAGTAGAATTAAGCGGTTCATTTAATTATATCTTTCATTTAATGTCATATCAGTGTCGCCTAGACATGAGTTTTAATATCAATAGGGTTAAATAACATTAATTATCTTCTAAAGAAACTGCTAAGAGCCACCACCACGATCTATCTCCGTCTTCAACACATTGGTCATCATCTTCTCCGTTGCCATTAACACTAACACCATCTCCACTAACATCCTCTACCACCTTGCTACACCAAAAAACATCTCCAAATTCGTATTTGTACAATAAATAGGATTCAAAATGTTAATCACGAACAATGTACAAAAATGCGCTCATATGCTTCATATAGGTCCGCATATGCTTGGGACATTTACGAAAGGCCCCACGTATGGTGTACATGCATGATAATGTGGTCAACATATTTTGTTGATTGCATATGCACACTTAAGCATCAAAATATGCATATATTTGTGTCAAAAATTGTGTCAAAATTAGCCTAGTAAAGCTTATCTCATTTTATAACTTTAAAAAGGTAAATTGAGCCCAACAAAGATCAAATTAACCTCAATCACCCAAACCTATTAATTATATTGTGCAATATGTAGGGTTTTGATATTTAAAAAAATCGAAACAATTTTTTTATAGAGTTGCAATCTATCTACGTTGATCTCGAGCTTCTTTCTTTCTTTTACCTTCCTCTAGTTTTACTAGCAAATGATGCTAGTAATGCATAATCTTGGATTATTGATGGCTGTGATCATGAGGCGGAGGTTACCAATGATATCTTACCATCTAAAAGAAGTAATAGAAAATCTCTATCTCAATTAAGAGAGTTTGATGAAAATAATTTTACATTGGATGACTAGGAAGATGACTTGGATGAAGAATGAGAGATTGAATTGGTATTTGATAAAGATTTATACAACATTTAAGGTGTCATTAAGTTGATATTCATGTCTAATCTAATTTTAGGAATTGACTACTAAGTAATTGTAGTATTCATGTTTTTAGCAAAGTATTTTTGTTGAAAATTTGAAGAACATGTATAAAATACAAGTAATCGTAGTTTTTATGATTTTGAGTAAGACATTTTTTTTTGTTTTTTATTTTTTTATTTTTTTAAATTNAAATATGTATAAAGTTTAAAGAATTTATTATTTTAGAATATTTAAAATAATATAAAAAATTGAAAATGCATGATTACGCATATGCTTGTAATATTTAATATTCGACCGAAATGCATTATCACACACTAAGCATTTTAGAACTTAGATCACAAGATTGTAGTTCAATTAAAATAATCAGTTCAACAATTTTACAATATCCCAACCCAATAATCCATAGCCGAAAACTCTTTAAATATAAGATATTTTATATTTTAAAGAGTCAATCTTAAAATTATGTTTCAAGAGACTCTTTGAAAATATTTTAATTTAAAGAGTTAGCTTAACTATCCAAATTTGAGGAGCTAAACCCACTATCTACAATTAAATGAATTCAAAGTATTTCATTTTTTAATAAAAGAAAATAATATAATAATTTGAAGGGAAAATGATGAAAATAAAAGATAGAAAGAAATAATAAATATTTTTTGAAAATAGTAAAATTAAATATTAAATATAAAGAGCTGAAATATATGAAAATTTTCTCTCTCTAAATTTTTAAATTATAGAATATACACTAAAAAAATAAGAAGTCTATAATTGCAACCTCGCCTAGATATTGTCCTCACGAAATGAACAGCTCAAAATTATTGAACGTGACAGAAAAAGATAAGATAAAATAAAATGAATCCAAACATTTTTGGACCCATTGCTGTCAGGAGACAGCAATAAACTGTAGAAACCTAAAAAAATGAGAAAAATGTTGAACCAATAAAAATGATAAACGTGACCAACTAGGAAAACATCATGGGCATTTCAGCTTCTAGGTTTACAGAGATTATTTAGCTCCACCAGAATTATAATCTCATTTTAAATGACGTTAATATGATATTAAATGATAAGTGAAATTAAAATAAATTTATCATTTAATTCTACGTTTCATTTAACATATCATTCAGAGCTAGATAACTAGGAATTATAACCCTAGTGAAACTAAATAACATTATTCTTACTCATAACTTTTGCTTTACTTCAAATCAACCTCAAACCTATATTTTTTGTTGCAATTTGGCAAATTCATTCTCTAATAATTACGTAAAGTAATAAAATTTGTAACTTGGGCAACACATTCGTGACATGACATGTGAATTAAGATGATTCATAACTCGATGTGTGAATTAAGATAAGTCAGAACAAACATAAAACTCGTTAGCTCAGCACGGGAGTCTTAAGCTTGCTTCTAAAAGCTTGAATGTTAGAATGTCGTTGGCGGATGATGAAACAACATATGTAATGCAAGCTACAACCTGCAATTTTAAAAGTAAAAAATAAATAAAAGAATTGAAAAAAATAGAATTTTCATTAGAAAAAGGAAAAGTTCAAGGTAGCTCAACCGATTATCATACCTAATTGACCTCTTCATTCTACACTGGCATCTTCTTTTCTTCTTACAAGGTGCTTTTCCTTTTATTTTATTTTTAATTTTTACGAAATTGGTTCTTGCTTCGTCTCGCTAATCCAACTCAGTGATTACGTGTTACTATCCTCCAAGAATTTGAATAACTTGGAGAGAGTATTCATTTTGCGTTGCAAATAACGATATATAGTGTGAAATAAACCAGGTGATCAAATTGAACAAAAATATAAGTTTTGTGGTCAAATTGAAACAAATTGAAGTGGGGTGACCACTAGTGCCACTTCCACATAACCACCAGCCAATAAAAATTAGAAACGTGGCCCAATAAAGACGCACCAATCCAATTTCTTCGCCTATTACAGTATCCTTATCTGTATTTATATGCGAGAGAATACGCACGCATTTGTCTCCTCCTCCACTCCACTCTCTTAGGAAGCAGAAAACAAAAAT
The DNA here is from genome assembly GCA_903798255.1 of Fraxinus quadrangulata. Taxonomy (NCBI): domain Eukaryota; kingdom Viridiplantae; phylum Streptophyta; class Magnoliopsida; order Lamiales; family Oleaceae; genus Fraxinus; species Fraxinus quadrangulata. The sequence goes on from CAIGRB010112486.1 coordinate 30,981, forward strand.
GAGGTCTTTTCGTTCTTCCTTCTGCTTCCTCTCTCCGTTAATGGCGTTTATCTCTCTCTTCATCCTCTCTCTAATTCTCCTCCCATCTGCACTCTCAACGGACGGCCTAGAAACCTTCGTCATCCACGTGGCAAAGTCTGCCAAGCCCCATATTTTCTCCACCCACCACCATTGGTACTCCTCCATCGTCCGATCTGTTGACACCCCTCATCACCCTTCCAAGATTCTTTACACCTACAGCCGCGCCGTGCAGGGATTCTCTGCTCGGCTCACCGTTGACCAAGCCGCTAAGATCCGCCATGTACGTGGGGTTCTCTCTGTAATACCTGACAAGCCAAGGTATTTACATACTACTCATACTCCACGCTTTCTTGGCCTAGAGGATTCTTTTGGGCTCTGGCCCAATTCTGATTATGCTGATGATGTGATTGTTGGTGTGCTTGATACTGGGATTTGGCCGGAACGGCAGAGTTTTTCCGATGAAGGGCTTTCGCCGGTTCCGGGAAAATGGAAAGGTAGTTGTGTGGTTACCCCGGATTTCCCAGCAACAGCTTGTAACAAGAAAATTATTGGAGCCCGAGCTTTTTATTTAGGCTACACAGCTTCTCGTGGTACAACGATGGAAGAGTCTAATGAGTCGAAGTCTCCAAGGGATACAGAAGGCCACGGAACTCACACTGCATCCACAGCAGCTGGATCTAGAGTGACGAACGCTAGCCTTTTCGGGTATGCGAAAGGGGAAGCTAGAGGAATGGCCATCAAGGCTAGAATAGCCGTGTATAAAATTTGCTGGGCATCTGGGTGTTACGATTCGGATATTTTAGCAGCAATGGATCAAGCTATTGAAGATGGTGTTGATGTGATTTCGCTTTCAGTTGGTGCTGATGGTTATGCACCGCCTTATGATTATGATTCGATTGCGATTGGAGCTTTCGGTGCAGCCGAACATGGTATTGTCGTTTCATGCTCTGCCGGGAATTCCGGCCCTGATCCGTATACAGCGGTGAATATTGCTCCGTGGATTTTGACAGTCGGTGCTTCCACTCTAGACCGGGAGTTTCCAGCTGATGTGATTCTCGGTGATGGGAAGATTTATAGTGGCGTTTCGTTGTACTCTGGCGAGGAGCTAAGCGATGAGTTGCTGCCCTTGGTTTATGCTGCGGATTGTGGGAGTAAATATTGCTATTCAGGTAGCCTCGATTCTGCAAAAGTGGCCGGAAAAATCGTGATATGCGATCGAGGAGGCAACGCTAGAGTTGAGAAAGGAAACGCTGTCCACGTCGCTGGTGGTGCTGGAATGATAATGGCCAATTTAGCTGATTCTGGTGAAGAACTTCTGGCTGACTCGCATTTCATCCCGGCGACTATGGTGGGACAAATCGCGGGTGACAAAATCCGAGCTTATGCACGCTCTGATCCGATGCCAACTGCCACTATTAAGTTCAGGGGGACTGTTATCAGCCGCTCACCGCCTGCACCTCGTGTTGCTTCATTCTCGAGCCGTGGCCCTAATTACCGGACGGCGGAGATTCTGAAACCGGATGTAATTGCACCGGGAGTGAACATTCTTGCTGGATGGACGGGGTACATTGGCCCGACAGATTTGGAGACGGACAAAAGGAAAGTTGACTTCAATATCATTTCCGGCACTTCAATGTCGTGTCCTCACGTCAGTGGCTTAGCCGCCCTGCTGCGGAAGGCCTATCCCAAGTGGTCGCCGGCTGCAATCAAATCTGCTTTAATGACGACAGCGTACAACTTGGATAACTGCGGTGGCAATATTACCGACCTTGCAACTGGAAAAGAGTCAACCCCATTTGTTCATGGTTCGGGACACGTGGATCCTAACCGAGCATTGAATCCCGGGTTGGTTTATGACTTGGGTTTGAGTGATTATCTTGGATTCTTGTGCTCTATTGGGTATGATTCAAGAAGGATTTCTGTTTTCACAACTGCTTCGGTGGATTGTGATGCAATTAGTTTGGGAGCTCCTGGAAACCTGAATTACCCTTCATTTTCAGTGGTTTTCCATGGTGAAAACAGTGTGGTTAAGTACAAGAGAGTGGTTAAGAATGTGGGGAAAAAGTCGAATCCTGTGTACGAGGTGAAAGTGAATGCCCCACCGAATGTGGAGGTGAGCGTTTCGCCTAGTAAGCTGGTGTTCAGCGAGGAGAACGATTCACTAGCGTACGAGGTTACATTTATGAGCGGTGTTGGAGTGGAGGAAGTTGGCAGCGGTCCAAAGGCAGCATTTGGATCAATTGAGTGGACCGATGGCGTCCACCTTGTCAGGAGCCCGATTGCAGCGTCATGGCAGCTGAGTTCCACGGTGTCGATTTGATCTTGGTGGTGAAATTTTCACTTTCATTCTCTTTCATCAATTCTGTTGTAAAATAAGGTTAGAATGAGCAGGGCATCAAGAATGTGTATCGTGATTGAACTGATAATCCTCTTCAGGTTTACAAGATTTCTTCTGCCCAAGTTTGATGGCCAAGTGGAAAAAGCCCTTGCAAGCAATAATATAAATCTGAATTGCAATGTTTTAACTTATTTGACTGCTTGGTGTACATATGTGGAATGCTAAATGCACTTCACAATTGGTGTGTATTTTACATGCCAAGAGGACTTGATGATGTGAAATTTTGATGCTTCTTGTTTTAATGCATCTTGATTCGAACCAATAACCCCCTCTCTTATATACTCGGAGATTCTATAATCCCTTCGATCCTTTTCCAGTAATGAATGTTCGCCTATACTGGTGCAAAATGCCACACGAGTAAAATCTTGTGCTTACAAGTAAGCCAATTCAAGATTTCAATATCTCAAGTTGCTTCATTTTCTTGGAGCTTTTAATTTAGAATCAAATGAACTTTTAGACTTTTAGACCGTTAAGGGCATGTGCCTGCTAGGAATATGGCAACCTTATGTCTCGAATCTTGGGGACGTTGGCTGTTGGAGTGTCTAAACTAAAAGTCGAGTGACTGATTTCAAACAAAGTGAAAATTTTGCTAGTTGGGTAGACCAACCTGTGAAGGTTTTGGCAAATACAGTAAATCAACAAAAGAAGGAAGAACAATTTTCAATTTAGTTTAACTTTTCTGGTGATGATTGTCACTAATTGGTAAACAACTTGAGTTATTTAACAAACAATGTTCCAATGAAGTAAGATTAGTAGAAATCCGTCTCTGGCTCTATTTTAGTTAATGTCAGCCAACAAAGGATAGAAAGAAACTCTTCTACCCACAGAGTTGCCAGTGCCCGTAACTATCTGTTAAAAAACATAATTTCAAGCAACTCGGAATGGAGTCCATAGCTGCTGAAATGCACAGACAGAGCTGAATAAAAGCTTTACCTAGAGATCAAAGCCACCGGCTGATGCAGTGAAAATGGAAGGCATGAGACATTCCAAAACTCTCATAAGACCTATTCATCTATCAAACATTCAGAGTCAAATAAGCCAACTCCTCTTTACATGGCTGGCTGTCTGCATATATGTAGAAATAGAAATCCAGCAGGACAGGTTTTTGTGAAATAAACTTCAACCTGCTTTTTAACTCGTAAAATTATCCATTTCCCTTAATAACAACGATAATTGTGTTATAATTGTTCAAAACATAGTTTGGAACTTAGGCCTCAATTGGGCCAAATTTGTGGATGGAATTAGTGAATACTCATTTTGGGAAATGAGACTTTGCCCATCTGATTGCAAGAGCAAAATAGTCATGCGATCGCACGGCTTGGACATGCAGAAATTGAGGCTTTATGCCTCAAGCCATGCGACCACATGGTTGATGCCCATGCAATCACATGGTTTTGAAAACTAACCGTTAATGCTAATTTTCAGGTTTGTTTCTTGTGCCTTTTGGTGAATGGATTTCAACGTTCGACAAATTATTGGAACAATTTTGTGGTGTATGAATGAAAATCTATAAATAGAAGATTGATATTCAATTCTAAACCAACCAACACGAAGAAATCCATATTGCGCTATTCCAAATCATAAACAATTATATTAAAACTATTTCAAGTTTTCA
>CAIGRB010112498.1:0-15634 GCA_903798255.1 Fraxinus quadrangulata
TTAAGTGTTAAATATAATAAGCTTATTGGAGTATATTAAAATTTTAATTCTCTAAATTTGTAGATGCTCTCCAAATGATATAATATATTCTTTAAAAATAGAGTCTCTTGAAAATACTCCGAAAACATTTCACTTATGAATTCATTGTAACACGATGATTTATTTATAAAGTATAAACTATGTCAAAAATATGATAAATATGAAAATAATTGTGAACACATAGATATGTTTGGCCCCAATTGTATTAAAAGCTAAACTCATTTTCAATTACACATTTTCTAATAAAATAAATTTATATGCAAATAAAAAACTTTCCTTTTTCTTTTATCCACACATTTATCAAAAAATTCATTATTTCAATACACAATTAGTTGAAGAAAAGGATCTCAAACAAGGAATTGATCTTTCAAAAGACGAGAGAATTGACGTTTCAAAATGAAATATCAAATATATGAATAAACAACATAACAACAAAGGTTCGTAATCATAATAAATATAAGGGTTTAATCGTATAAAACGTCCATACGTTTGGTATGTAGTGTGCAAAACGTCCCTACGTTTGGCCTGATTTGCTGATGGTTTTGGCGACGGCAGCGACTGCAACTGCGAGGCGATGGGGGTGGTGGAGGAGGAGAAGAGAGAAATAATTTTTTTTTTGTTATTTTTAATATTTTCATAGATTTTGGACTCATTTGTATTTTTTAAAAAATTTAGGAGTAAGATTGTAATTTATTCTTTATTTTTCTTTTCTTTTTAGTTTTATTTATATAAAAGGGTATATTGGTTATTTTACGTTAAATATAAGTGAAAATGACGTTTTTCGCAATGAAACCTTGGAATATAGGTGAACATGCAAAAAATTGAAACGTAAATACGTTTTGTGCGCTGCATGCAAAACGTAGAAATTTTTTGTGCTATTAAATCTAAATATAAGTGGTGATTCGTGTTTCGCCTCTTCATAATAGTAAATAGGAATCTTGCCAGATTTGATAATCACGTGACTGGTCGATATTGGTTGCTAGCCAGTCACTGTCTCCACGTTTTCATTCATATCCAAAATTTGGGTCCTTAGTTCTCAATTATAGTTAGTGGACAGTGTATAACCATTTTTTATCCTTATGGAGGCGATTCTTATGAATATGATAGGGTTGCAAGCACTTCTTCTTCTGCTACTCTTCAACAATGGAGCATCACAGTCCATTATCAAGACTCTTCCGGGTTATTCGGGCACTCTGCCGTTCAAGCTCGAAACCGGGTTAGCTCTTTCATTTCATTTTTTCCTCTTTTCTTAACTCCATTTTCATATTTACTAGTCTCGAGTCCAATCCGATTATCGAGCATTATGTGAATTCAAGAAACTGAATTCTTTGTAAATTTTTGTTTGAATGGTTGATTAGATACATTGGTGTGGGAAAAAACGATGAAGTGCAGTTATTTTACTATTTCACTGAGTCTCAAAACAATCCTAGTACAGATCCTCTTTTTATTTGGTTCACCGGTGGACCTGGTTGCACTGGTTTATCGAGCATCATTTACGAAATTGGTAATCTCTCTCCCTATGCGTGTGTGCGAATGTCTATGTGCTACTTCTTATGTTCTCATAAGAGAGATGAAAGTGTTTGAGCAACCTGTTGGAGCCTAGTGTCTCCGTCTCGTGGTTTGATGGTTTATTAGTACAAATTAAAATCAGATTTTAATCTAAATCAAAGTGAAAGAATTAATATTAACCAAATTTTTTATGGGTTTCCACAGCTTTTCGACCACACATTTCAAAAACTTATATCACAATCTACTAAAAATCTAATTTTAATTCTTACAAAACACCCTCTCAATATATTTACAACGAGAAAGGTTTAATGAATTTATTGTCATCATGTAAATAAGTTTTAAATTGAATATTATATTATATTGACCAAATTAAAGATATTGAAGACAATGGTAATATATTTCAAAATATGTCGTATGAGATTAACGCCTAACTCGAGTATAGCCCCCGTTTGGCCTCCATTATTTGTCATTTTAATTTTTGGAATAATAATATTTTTTAAAGAATATGTGGTTAGGAAACAAAAAAAAAGTTTTGGATTTATGTGTAATGTTATTTTATAGAAGAATGTATAATTGATAAGAAAAACGAGAAAAATGAATTATAATTTTAATAGATGTCAAAAATACATATTTTTTGTTCACGCGTTTCATAAATATATTTATAAACATTCACATAGTTGCTTTATATCTGGAGCACGAGGGGGACGGGTGACATTAATTATTATATTTATTACTCACTGTTTAATATTTTATTTTTAAATATTTAAAAATAAAAAAATTAATTAAATAATTGAAAAGGGAAGCTCCTTGGTGTTAAATTAAGATGCGTTAATCAGATTTCAGGTGAAACTTTGTTTTATAATAATTGTGTGATTGAAAGGGAAAGGCATGACATCCCACTTCGGGTCAAAAGTTAAAATATTTAGATGTGTTTGTGAAGGGCATAATGGACTTGTTACATTGTGATCTTGACGTTCGCTATGACCTTCACGTATTAATTGTCGTTTTATTTTAATGCATATTACGTCTCTAATTGCAATTTTGTTGTTGAAGTAAATCATTTCCTTAACTAAAAAAACAGTTTTCGCTGCTACATTGCCAGAATTTTTTATTATTTTCCTTGACAGAATGTCACATGACATTTTATCATTAAACTATTTAAAAAATAGTTAGTTTTTCCATCAAATCGACTGCTTTCACCGTTGCATCTGTCAAGTAGGTGGGTAAAAATATTTGACAAAGTGGATTATTTCCAGTTTTTGCAACACTTGTAGCTTCTTTTTCGAGGATGTTGATTAAGTCATTCAAACGCATTGCATGCTACGATGTACATATCGATGTAGCTCTTAAGAGATTCATATTGAGAATTCCAAGGAATAGCTCCTGATCGTTGCATATTGCACATTTCTGTGTTCACGTTTTCCAATGTCAAAATATATTCAATTTCTTTTCTTTGGGTAGTTTGAAACTCATTAATGCTCTTAGATAAGCTACAATATTAAAAACAATGTCCAAATGTGAAAAGAAATTCCAAATAACACTAACATCCATAGCAGTGGAAATCAACGTTCATTTTTCAGATTCATTCTTAGATGGGAGCCTTGCACGAACTAGATCTGTTTAGCATGCTGAATATGGTTCAATCCTCTGCATTATTTGTAGCTTTAGCATACCACACTCGATAATGTCAAATAATTAAGGAGAAATAAGGTGCAAAGAATTGGGTATCCCTAAGAACCTCTCAATTCCACTGTAGGCGAATGATCAAGTAAAATCAGTGAACAAAACAATTACTAGAAGTAAAATCAACATAACTAAATGGACGAACTGCTATAATTTATAAATGTACCTGATATTATTCTTATACCAACTGATGTGCAGGTCCATTCACTTTTGATGTTGCAAATTTTGATGGAAGCTTACCATCCATACTCCTAAATCCACATTCTTGGACCAAAGTAAATTTCACGTCTCATTCAATGCATGATTCATGTTATGTATGTATGTCTAAAATAACTCTCTACCTTTGTAATATATTTAAATGGTTTTCAGGTTGCCAATATTATATTTATAGATTTTCCCGTCGGTACTGGATTTTCGTATGCAAAAACTTCACAAGGTTATTCTTCGTCGGACACCAAGTCAGTAAAAGATGGTTACACGTTTCTTAGGAAGGTAGGCCAACATTAATATTGTATTCCTAAGTAGAAATTGAAAGCTATAGAAATGAAATTTGATGTGGGACTTAGAAGGAGTCCTTACATATTGCCATCTATATTCTCTTTCCCACCTTTTTCGTGTCGTAAACTAATAATAATGAGAATAATGCAGTGGCTATTGAATCACCCCATGTTTATCAAAAATCCTATATATGTTGCGGGTGAATCCTATGGAGGCAAATTTATTCCTACGGTTGCATTCGAAATATTACGAGGTAGCATATAACAAAAAGAAAAAAAGAAACTTACACGACTTTATTCGGTTTTTTCTTGTTCACCTATCAAAGCTTAATTAAGTTGTTAGTCTTGATTGTAATGCAGGAAATGAAGCAGGACTGCAACCACCAATGTCCCTCCAAGTATTGATTTTCTCACATAATTAAATATAAGAATTTCTCATATCTGTTTGTCAATACTATAACTTACTTCATGTTAAAGATCGCGTACTTTGGAAATTGAAACAGGGATACCTTATTGGCAATGGAGAAACGATTTCAATCAGTGATTATAATTCACGAATTCCATATCTTCATCGCATGGCACTTATATCAGATGAATATTTTGAGGTAATATTTTTTATTCAATTATTTTTATACGATAAAGTGAATCGTTATTCTCGTGTAATTACTTGACTCAAATTCAGTCCGCCAAAACTAGCTGCAATGGGAAATATTACAATCGCGATCCAAATAATCTGCAATGTGTTTCTGCCTTTCAAAAGATCGAAAAGGTGACGGTTTACATCCTATATATTTTATCTTATTTTCATTTCTTTTAACATTTTATTATGGTCCCAAACACTAAACAATTTCACTTTATGATCAAATAATGCAGTGTATAGAGAATATAAATCAAGTTCATATTTTGGAACCAAATTGTGAAAAATTTAAAGCATCAAAACGAGATGATTTTGGAAGGGATCGATCATTTTCAGAAGACGGTTCAATTGACCACCTCATGCTCCCTGGACAAGATCGACAGTGGTGTCGCGTAACTTAATTAATCCTCTATTTATCTATATATTAGTACATTTCGTTTATAAGTTATTTTTCTTGAAAGTAAGTTACGACTCACTTATTAGAAAGTAGTGTTCGTAGAAACACATTACTTTTAAAACTTTGTTCGGTAAAAAAGAAGCTTAAAGCAACTTTTACTTCATTATATCTTAGCCAACTATGCGAGTTTCTTTTATGCAGGAAAATAATTACATTTCATGTGGTGTTTGGGCAAATGATCCAACCGTACAAGAAGCTCTTCGTATAAGAAAGGTACGCTAAGTAGAAAAAAAATTAAAGATTTATCACTCGTTATCAATCAACCAAAAGAAAAATAGTGTATTTAATCAAAGTATTTAGGAAAATATCGTAATTTGATAACCAGGGAACGATAAACGACTGGAAAAGATGCAATCTCAACATATCATATGTTCGGGATGTTGAAAGTGTTGTTCAATATCATGAATTTTTCAGCAAGAGAGGATACGAAGTTCTAATATTTAGGTAAGTCATATTATTTTTTTCATTATGTAGAAATTGTGACTTAATTTGTTCTAAATTTAGTCTTATCCAATAGAAATTGTTTATTAAGCAAAAAATACAACCTATATATATGAAATATGTGAATTTGATATATATTGTCTAATTATGCTTCTTTTCTTTCCAGCGGTGATCATGACTTGGCTTGCCCATATGTGGGTACCTTAAATTGGATTCGCATGCTCAATTTGACCGTCGAAGACAAATGGAGACCTTGGAATGTCGATGGCCAAGTCGCTGGGTTGGTTTTGAGTTCTTGATCATATTGTGTATTTATTGCATGGTATTATTCTCAATATTTCAACACACTTTATCCCTTACAGATACACGGAGAAGTACAAGAAAAATGACTTCAATCTCACATTTGCAACAGTCAAGGCAAGACAAGTTTGATTGTGCTTTTTCTCACAACTCACAGTGATTTGAAGAAAAATAAGAAAAGAAAGGTTTTTCTCTTTTTTTTGCAGGGTGCAGGACATACATGCGCAGAGTACAAGCCTAAAGAATGTCTTGCGATGCTCCAGCGGTGGATCTCTCGACGTTCTTTATAGGATTGGATGGAAGGGAAAATTTTCGGAGTTCATTTATTAAACCTTTTATCTCAATAAATATCATGTATTTTTAAGTTCATATGATGAAACTTGTTATTTTCAAGTCAAATGCACAACTTAATTTCAATTGTGTTTAGCTTTAGAGGACTACATTGACACATAACGTTATGAATTTGTTGCATTTCGTCCAACTTCTATTTGGTTAGGTTGAGTGGCATGAATTGAATTATACTATAATTATGAGGCCTTAGATTGATTTAAAGTGTGCCAACCAACATGGCCTAACGAACAACCCATAGAGACACGGCTTGCTAAGGATGTTGTGACGGCTTAACATGTTAAATATTGGTGCAAGTGGGTATTGGCACTTGCTTACTGCATGTCACAAATCACAAGTTAAACTTCACATTCTACATTATATCTTCAAGATTTACTAGCAAATTAAATAATTGAAACACGTGAAAATAAGTGAAGCAGCAATTATGTTGCATTGCACAGAAAATTTGGCTTATTACTTTTTTCACACGAGGAAAATATTGAAGCATATCTTAATTAAACAAGAATTATGTCATATTGTTAAATTCTAGAAGAATTGAAAACCATGGCTTCATCAAGAAGCTTGAATTAAGCTCCATAGTAGAAAAGAAAACATGGAAGAAAATGATAGAACAAATGGGCTGAGAAATTATATTGATCTCATCCAATTCAACTTTCAATACAAGGAGTGTATTTATAGAAAATGGCAAACTAACCAACTAATCTAACTAACTAACTAATCAAACTGAATTAACTAGAATGGAGCTGTAGATTCCAACACATATCTAATTAGTGGGCTCTATGAAATTAGTTTTGTATTCTTATATAAGAAATGACAAAAAAAAAAAAAAAAAAAAATTAGGTTCTTTCATAACAAAATACAATGATTTTGGATTTTTCTTTGGAACATTTTGTGGGCAGTTGCCTAGTCAGTTATAGACTTTTGTAATTGGTTTTTGTAAGGATTAAACTGGTTGCTCGGGTCTATAACAGGAGCTATTTCCAGGTGCTGAAATAGTAGTTTTTGATTGACAGCTTTTACTTTTATTTATTTTTAATTGTCAATTAAATTTTGTCAAGTATATGTCTTTATAAAATTCTGTCATTGTCTGTTCCCGTAGCAAATCTCTTTTTGTAATAGAGATGACTTGGCCTTACATCATGAGAATCATTGCAACACATTTGCATATTGGGATTGAATTCACGTGATCTCCAATTTGTGGATGTATGTTAAAACAAGTAAAATTCTCATTGCAATGCATTTGCATCATGGGATTAAATTCACATGATCCCCAATTTGTGGATGAGTGTTAACACATCAATTAAAGAACTCTGCATGGAAGTGAATATTCATAATTAAAAACCCTCACATTTTGTTGTATAAGCTTTGAAAACTTCTCTTTTGGTTGACCACCAGCCATCTTTTCACTATAAATAAAAGAAAAGATGATGTTGTTTCGCGCGGATAGTCGCTAACAATTAAAAAGGTTCAGACTATTGTGTAAGGAACAAACCTCTTGAGATAAAGTCCCAAAAAGGGGTGTCTTCTTTGACAAAGATTTACAATTCGGAAATGAAACAGAATGCCTCCAAGGAGCGCAAACACACGAGTACTGAAAGAAGGATTTTAAAGTTAAACTAAGAAATTGAAATTACATATTCTCTGTTGAGAGTGCTTGATTCAGGATCTTTTCTTCTATGTCTTCTCTTCCTTTTATACTCATTTGATAGTTTCTTTGTGAAGAACTGCTTGACAACTGCTCGGTGTTCTATAACTACCCACTTTTTTCATGATGACTGATTTGTCGTAAAACCGTCATCTCTAACTGTCACCATGATTCTTGTTTTTCAACCGCCCACGACTGGGATCCTTGGATCGTGAGGTGTGATTGGATTATTCAATAATTGTTTCAATAACTGCTATTTTTGGATGACTATGATGTCTCATATTTGCTAAGGTTTTGGGCGATTCGAAGGTTTAGGCGAGAACGAGCTCATTCAATCTTGGACGACTATAGGACATTCCATTCGTTCAGATTTTGGACGACTGTCAGGTTGGATGATGACATTACTTTGTTTTGTGGCCTTTTTTACATTTATCAATAATCCCATTAGGGCATTTGTTCTGGACTTCCGAATTGGACTTCATTCCTTGGGCCATTTAAATTTGGGCTACACTTTTTGTGTGTCAACAGATGTCAATATTTCTAACTGAAGTCATGGTACCATAATTCTTTTTTTAAGTTTCTTCAACACGCTTGAACTAGTCTCACTCGTGTATCTTGTAAAACTTTCAAATAATGGTGCGATATTAGTACGCAATGTGTAAGTTATTAGTTTATTCTTTCTGAAACATTACGCATCATAGTACTGGAATTTGTAAAACTGATTGGGTTTTCTTATTAGAAGTCATAGGGTTATTCTTTTCACACTTATCGTTCGAGAATTTACTAGGGACATCATTTTTTCGTTCTTGAGGTTTCTACTATTCTTCATCACATTTTGAAATTTTTTAACGAAATAAGTTATTTCATCGTCCCTAAGGGTCTCAGTATTAGTCGACTCACTCTTTTCTTCCCTAATAGTGTTCATGGCTATGTATTTAACATTTTTCGATTGAGATATGGTAAGTTAGGTTTGAAAGGATCCTACGAGTTCTTCTATCTTAACAGCATCTAAGTCCTTACTTTCTTCAGTCGCGGTGACTTTAGGTCTAAACCTTTCAGGTAGGGATCTAAGGATTTTTCTAACAATTTTAGACTCGAAGATCTTCTCACCTAAGTTGAAACTCGAATTAACTATATCATTAAGCATAGAATTCATCAAACGATTTATCGTTATTCATTCTAATTTCTTCAAACCTAGATGTCAACATTTACAGTTTAGAGTTTTTAACAGTTTTAGTTTCCTCGTGTGTGGTTTCTAATATATCCCAAACTTCTTTAGCAATTTCACACATCAATACTCTCCTAAATTCTTCAACAGACACAGCCATGAACACGACATGAAGACCCTTATTGTTTCAATTACACTCGGCTAAGTCATCTTTAGTCTAGAGTATAATATTAGTGGGTGTAGCTACACCAGCAACAGTGGTTGAAGGTGCAATCCACCCAATTTGAACCCTCATCCAATACTTTAAGGAAAGCTCTCATTCGAACTTTCCAAACTCTGATACCAATTGAAATAACGAGATTTAACCCAAACTACACCTAGAGGGGGAGGGTGAATATGTGATTATGCAGAATTAAAAGTTTAATAATTAATTAACAACAAGTCACTACTAATTATATCTAGATGATTAATTAAACAATTCAATTTTTAATATGTTGAAATACCGCAGTTATGAAAGCAATAAATAAATACAAAAAATGATCACGGAGAAACTCTAACTAGGTAAAAACTTCGGGCACTTTGCAAGTCAGAAATTCACTATAAACGAATTATGAATTTACAGTCTGTCAGACACGATTATCACTAGTACTTTTTGACACCCTGACTGTAATTTCCACAGCTCTCCTGGATTGCTTGCTTTTGCACCAACTCCCAGCTGTAGTTTTCAAAGCCCTCCTGGATTGCGTGATCCTGCAGCAACTCTCGACTTTATGAATATATCTATTTCACGTGGATCAACGAAAAACTTTACGTTCTTCAACAACTAAAACTCCTGTCACATTCCCTTGATTTTCAGAACTCTGACATATATGTAGGAAGTAGCAATTTGGTATTTGGATTATGGATTTGATATTTTCATCGCCAGAAACCAATCACAATATGAAGTTTGAAAGCTTATATGATGAAGAGGATATGAAGAATATTTATTTTCTTAATGTTCAACCTTAGAATTTACATCTAGAGGTGTTTGATATTTATAGTTTATGTTTTAAGATTGAATGGGCCGAGCAAAAAAGCTTTAAAAACGCGAATTAAATTTTTTCGGGAAATCTTGTCGTTCGAGCGAAAGTTGGGCGACAAGCGAGCAAAGATAAGGCGATAGGCGGGTGACAATGTTTCTATTTCTACCGCTCGAGCAAAGTCATGGCGACAGTCTAGCAAAATTGCGGCGCCGTTTTTCCTTCTTTTCCATTCTCGAACCCTACACCTAATACAACTCAATTTTTACTATTTGCAACTTACTCATTGACTTTTACAACATATTAATTTTAGTCATTTTTGTTTACAGACTTGCCAATTACATGAAAGACCTAACAATTTCCATCATTTAGTTCAATATCGGCCATATTGTATTTACTTTTCTGCAGCAATACAAGTCATGTGAAGACAGCCTAATGTTACTGATAAAGGACAAGATTAAAAACCACGTTCAGATTGCCGACCATTCATCACCAACCATATGATTCTCTCTCTCCTCTCCTCTCCTCTACATTTATTTGTTATATAAAATTTTGAAGCGAAAACCTCTCTGTTTTGACAACTAAGGAACTACAGACAGTGGTCGACTCCATAATTGAATGCAGAGATACTAGAATAAAATTTAATTATACAAAGTTAATTGGAAGGACGGGACAGGTATACCATGATTAATGTCCCAAAGCCATACATTGTTTCTAATTTCTATCTTAAAGAAATTCTAATAATGTTTCTCCAACCGTTTCTCAACAGGGGTTAGCAAGAGGAAACTCCCAGTGGTAGCTAGTTTCCCTTTCCCATGCTTAATTTCCAACTGCACGAAATTTTCATGATATATATTGAGATTCTTTTAAGTCATGTTCAATTTAGCTTAAAAAATTGATAAAATATAAAATTCAATAATTAAATTTAACCATAAATTTTATGGAATCCACAAGTTTTATCAACTTTCAGTAGTACATATAATTAGCGTTTATTAAAATCTACTTAAAATACATTTTTTTTAACAAAAAACAAAAGGGTTAAGTCAACCCTAATCCCCTTGGAGGCCAATAATAAATTTAAAGGCTTCAATGCCTTGAAAACTTGAAAAGTTGAAAGACAAACTGTGTCTATATTAATTGATCTATTCTGTTGTAGTTTAAAATTTGGAGTTTCTACTTAGTGATGGATAGTGAGGATGTTGCATCAGCTCCTTCAACACCTGTAACACCAGGGACTCCTGGTGCTCCTCTCTTCGGAGGTTTCAAAAGGGACAGAAATAGCTTTAATGGTAGAAAATCATCTCTTCTTAAGAGCTGCAAATGCTTTAGTGTTGAAGCTTGGGAATTGGAAGAAGGGAGTTTACCTCCTGTCTCTTGTGCATTGGCCCCACCTTCCGTCTCTCTCGCAAGAAAGGTGTGCATGACGACTCTACTAAATCATCTCGTCTAAAACTCAAACCTTTTTTTTTAATTGCCTTTTAATAGGTGATAATGAGATTTGAAGTCGGGATCCTCGACTGGTAAATATGTTTCTTACCAGGTGGGAGCTGAGTTTATAGGTACCCTCATACTTATCTTCACTGGGACAGCCACTGCCATTGTGAACCAAAAGACAGACGGCTCGGAAACCCTTATTGGCCTGGCGGCTTCCTCCGGGCTGGCGGTGATGGTAATTATACTCTCCACTGGTCACATTTCTGGAGCTCATCTCAATCCAGCTATCACCATTTCCTTTGCTGTTCTCAAGCATTTTCCATGGAAACATGTAAAAAAGCTAAAATCTTGTCTATTTCGTGTCGATCATGGTACTCTATCACATTGGATTGATTCAATTTTTTAATTTTAATTTGGTTGCAGGTTCCTTCGTACATTGGAGCACAAGTAATGGCATCATTAACTGCTTCATTTCTGCTAAAAGGGATTTTCAATTCTATAATGGGTGGGGGAGTTACAGTTCCTTCAGGGGGATATGCTCAAGCTTTTGCTCTGGAATTTATTATCACTTTTAATCTCATGTTTGTTCTTACTGCAGTAGCCACAGACACAAGAGCTGTAAGTCTCCCTCTCTCTAGTTATTTTCAAGATATTTATGAGTAAATTCCTCCAGGGGTTCCAAACTATTTAGTTTATATATCCATATCCCCAAACTTCTAATAGTGTCCAAAATATTTAGTTTGTATATCAATAATATCCTCACCAATGGTAAATGTCGATTTAGACGTTAAATGTCCATGCGACACACGTACAAAATGTCTGATTATTTTTTTTAAAAAGTACTTTTATTCTAAAACCAAATGGTGTTCAAATTACATGAATTGTTCTCCTTTAAAAGATTTTACCCTTTGAGAAAGATAACATGTGCAAGTGATATCGCGTGGCTATTTAATTACAAAATAGGCATTTTCCTATCAAGTGTAAATACTATGCACATAGTGTTAAAAGGTTGATAACATGAATGTCACAAATAGAATACCTCTTTAAAATATTCATGAGATTATGGCAGAAAATGGAAATATCCCATAAATTTTCCACCAGGGATTAATTTATTTGTTTCATTGCTGCAATCAAGAGACGAGTCAGTAGTAAATCTGAAATTCAAATTTCAATGAATATTAATTTTAAATACAAATTAAAAATATTATATGTTGACACACTTTTGTCACTAGGTGAAGCAAGCCAGTCAGATAAATATGTGTTAGATTAACAAGAGGAAATTGTTTCAGTTGAAGAGAGAATGAAAAGAGTCGAAGCTTTTGGATTTTACCTAAAATAGTCTTATTTCTGTTGATATTTCGAGTATCGCCCACCTTCAGTAACTTCTTCCTCCCCACTTCTAACATGGTGCGTCCTGCGTGCCTCTGTGCCCATAGGAACTTAAGAGACTCTCGAGTAGTTCTAAGTGCGTACTCAAGACTCTTCGAAACTCTCTCGAACATGAAGCAAATGGGGGATACATGGAACGTAGAAGACCATTATTCGAAAGCCCTAAATATTCGAAATTTGTCATCCATACTAATTTTTTAATTTTTAAAACAATTTCTTACTCCAGGGTTCTTATCTTGGATCTCACACTTGTAGTAAAAAATTAATTATAGAATCTTCTAATGTGTGTCCAACTTGATTGTACACTATAATATATTTTGTGGTGTAACAGGTGGGAGAGCTGGCGGGAATTGCGGTAGGAGCTACTGTCATGCTCAACATACTCATTGCCGGGTAAGCTCAAAAAGTCTCACTTTCACCTACTACCATTTTCGACTGTTTTTAATACGGCGTTTGAAACTACACCGTATTAGAAGATAATAAAACCAAAGAAAAACCAAAATTATTGATTTTATTTATTTATTTATTTTTAAGAATTTTATCAACAAAGGAGAATAAGCACTTCAGAATAATTTAATCCTGTTACTAATTGGACCAAACACCATAAAATAATAAATAGAATTGTTATACTCCTTCTCCCTACGTGCCAAACGCGTCCTTAAATCAATAATAAAAAAACTAAACTCACATGTTTATAAAGTCGAGGTTTGTTTAAATGATTTCCTTTTTGCTATTCCTTCCGCTTTGTTGTTAGAAATATTTAATCGTCGTTCGCATCATAAAGTTGAAAATTTTATGATTATTGTACAACCCCTCATTTACGCGGGTATGAAAAACATAGACAGACTTATTCAACGCAGTCAACCAGCAGCATATATTAGAGGTTAAAAACAACATACATTATTACTAATTTCATGTAAGTCACTTAACTTCTTTTTTTTTTTGGTTCCAATTCGATTATTATGAATTAATTATATAGTTTTAATTAAGTCATTATATTTATTGAACTTGTCTTTTATCATACAGGGAATCCACTGGAGCTTCAATGAATCCAGTGAGAACTTTAGGGCCAGCAATTGTTGCTAACAACTACAAAGCCATATGGGTATATCTCACTGCACATGTACTTGGTGCCTTGGCTGGGGCAATTGTTTATTCTGCAGTAAAGCTGCCCGATGAAGATCCCCCTCAACACACAGCTTTAGAAGATGTTCCATCCTCTTGAGATTGCGAGATTTAGGAACTAATCGTACCAAACATGCATTGAGTGTTTTTTTAACGAATTTGGTACAAAATATCGTTTGGATTGAAATAAACAGGGTGAAGATCCCCCTCAACACACAGCTTTAGAAGATGTTCCATCCTCTTGAGATTGCGAGATTTAGGAACTAATCGTACCAAACATGCGTTGAGTGTTTTTTTAACGAATTTGGTACAAAATATCGTTTGGATTGAAATAAACAGGGTGATATGTATAAGTAAATTTGTGCATTAATTAATAACTTTAATTTGACATGTCGGGTTTGCTGGATCTAGGGACTAATATCTAACGAGAATTTTTGTTTATATGTATGTCATCGTTACATTGGTGTTCGATTTTATCAAGTCGTCCAACATATCAAACGTGCTCCAAGTTCTTTTGTTTGGGACTGAAATACATCAAAATCGATGTTTGTCTTTTAATCCAAAGATCCCAACAATGTTTAGGAGCAAAATCAACGTTTGGGATTGATTTTATGCATTGGTTAATTTTATTTTTTAGCTGGACATCAAAGATAATATTATTCTATTGGCCCCACCTTATGTTTGAATTTTATTTAACTTGGATTTAATTAAACAACGGTCAAAATTTTAGTAAATTTTGAATTTACAATTTGCAAACTAATTTCAAAAATTTGAGCTTCTTCTCTCTTTATCTGGGTGCTAACCTATTGTTTTTGCTTCAGTTGAACATGAAAAATGTGTTTTAGTATGTTATATTGGACGTAATTAAGAAAGTGAGAAAGAATAAAGTTGTCATTTACCATTTATTCTCTATATATCAAATACGTTAAAAGTATACATTCAATAATAAGATAATCTTCTACATTATTTAAAATGGAGAGATTGAGAAGAAACTTTTGAATATCAATTTTACCCTTATATATTTAGCTATATGTCAAAAATACCCTTAATATTTATTTATTTTATTTTATACTTTTGAAGACAAAGCCCGAGGCATTTCCAGATGCATACCCAAGCAGCGTAGGTGTTATCTGAAATCGAGAAAAGAATGCCACGTTCTTTATATAAAGCAAGAAAGACAGCAATTCGATAGATGGATTATGACTTACTCACTAAACTTTTGAAGTAAATTATTCAAATAGATGGCAGAGCTTTCGGAGTACATCTTCCATTTTGAGATTGCGACCCGTCAATCGCAGAGCACTTTCTCACTGATTTAGTGAGATTTTTCCAAGCATTGATTTGTTATTTTATTTTAATTATGCACGTTTTGATTTGGTTAAATTATTTGTTTTAATGATTTTTATCATATATTTTTAATTTTGCACGTCAAATGCAAGAGAAATTCAAATCACTTATTTTTAATAGCTTTTTATAATTTGTTTTAATGGCTTCATTTTCTTTACTGACTTACACCTCCACACCTTCTTCTCTTTCACGCTTACTATATTTTCTTCCCAAAAATTTATTTTCATAAAATAAATTATTTACAGTAGCTCACTATCAAAATCATTTTACGGGCATACATGTGGCGTAATGATTTAATGAATAAGACAATAAAAAATTAACGCATTAATGCATCAAATCACTTACCGTTACGTGTATATCATATAGGGCAACTACAGTAATGAGTGATTGTAAATAGCACTACTCTATCCATATTCCAACAAATTAGATAAGAATTTTGTTATGCCAAAGTAAGAATTTTGTAATATATTTTGAAATTGTTATTCACGATAAAGCAGAAATGATGAAAAATCAATTTTAGGAATTTACGCAATTATTTGTAGAAGTGGTAAAATTTAGTAATTTTTTGACATGTTTGCTTATTGTCAATTCAATTC
>CAIGRB010112521.1:1489-16106 GCA_903798255.1 Fraxinus quadrangulata
AATTTATTTACTACCTAATTTTTAAAATATTTTAATGAATTTGTTATTTATGAAATGTAATCTTTAAAACTAAAAATTATGTATTGTTCCCAAAGGAAATTCCTTTGTTGAAAAGCTCTAAATAGCATCAATAGTAAAGAAAAACATTCCCACAGATTGCATAGATTGAATTACCTCCCATTTCTCATAACCTCAGATAGAAACACATAGCAGAAGATACAGTGAAGAAAGCAAAAAACTAAAATTGGAACCCACAAACTAATACCCACAAGTTTCTTCTAAGAATCGACTATGACCTATACAGTAATTTACACAGATGTAAGCATCTGATCATCAAACTTTTCAAAGACCGTGAGCACAAATGTCAAGTATAATAACCCAATGACTGAATCTCAACATAGTACACGTGTCATTCTTAGCATTTAGAGAAGGAATCCTCATTAAACAACAACCGGCCTAAACTTTTGATGTCTTTGAAACTTTAACTTCCACAAGCCAAGCACTCATCGCGATTAGTTAAAGAACATACCATCTGAGCCATCTTACTATTTTCATCCTCAGCTGCCACCTTGGGCTTATCCTGCAATCAATAAAATACAAAGCCACAAACTGTTTCAGTATAACTGAAAATTGACCAGGATAAGCCTTAAATGGCGTCTACCTTTATCATTGAAGTGTCGACTGTGAATTTTATAGCATCAGCTGCAGCACGTGATCTTAGATAGTACATCCCGGTCTTCAAACCCTTCATGTCAAGGTACAAGGATAAAAATTAGGGAATACTAGTCGGTAAACCAACACAGAATTGTAAAGCAGGCCAGGCCACTTTTACAGAAAAGTTAGACCTAGCACAGCCAACAAGCACGGGTTTACATACCAAAGCCGATAAACACAAAGGGGGAAGTCAAAAAAACCCTAAAAATCAAATACTTGGGAGCAATTTGGCTAACCTAAAAGCAACTTTTAGAAAGTAAGCTAAGACTTAATTTCTAGAAAAAAAAATGTTAATAAAACGTCTAATGCAAAAGAGAGGGTTTCAGGTGTAATTGACTGGTACAGGATCATTTCAAGGTTGACGGGGAAGTAAATTGCAGGGCCCAATAATACAAAACTGAAGAGTGTGAACCTTGCTAAACCTTACACCACTCGGAACAAACAGAGCCTTTTGCCTGAGGCGTGCTAGCTTAAGGTCTTCTATCTTCACCATCCTTCCAATACAATATCTTTTCATATTACATTTGGCAAATAGAAGCTTAAAAGTAGTTTTTACTTTTTTAAAAAAGCTTAGCCAAACATGCTTTCCACACATTTTCATTCTAGTATTGCTTCTAAAATAGTGATGCTACTCGAAAACAATGCAAAATGCTAATCTGAACGTGTATTGCTTACCCTTGACCAGGCATGGAAATGCAGAGAAGTTAGCTTTCCAAAATTTGGTTGATCCATGTGAATGTTGAGGCTTTGACTCTGGTCTATGAAGCATCCACGGTCAACAGCCATATCAACCAATATTCGTTGTTTGATCTCCCAAACAGTCCTGATAAACAGACAAATCAAATTAAAATTGGTAATGAAAAGATTAACAAAAGACTCCAAAACTGAGTACATACTTGTAAATAACTTTAAGTTCTTCGGGAATCTCTGGGATTTTCTGAACAGAACCATCTTCGTAAATTATCCTATTCTTAAGAGCAGGCGACCAAAGACCCATCTCGGTCAAATCATGAAGAAGATGTTTGTTCACCACAACAAACTCGCCACTGAAAGAGCAACCATTACTTAGTCAGATATTAGAAAACAAATTTAATTAGGGAGGAGCAAAATGAAAGTTAATGAACAAAGAACCTTAAAACTCGGCGACTGTAGATATTGGAAGTGTAAGGCTCAAAACACTCATTATTCCCCAGAATCTGGCTGGTCGAAGCTGTGGGCATAGGTGCTGTAAGAAGTGAATTTCTAACTCCATTTTTCGCTATCATTTCTCTGAGAGCATCCCAATCCCACCTATCTGAAGGTTTTACTCCCCACATGTCTGGCTGAAGAATTCCCTGAAAGATACAGAGGCAACTAAATCAAAAAGTGGATAATCAAGTAGCCATTTTTATAGTAATAGTTTCCTATTTCAAATTAATTTTTTTAATTATAAATAACATATTCAGACATGTCTTGAAGCAAAAAGTTAAGTCTTAATCAGAAAATCTGCTCAAAAACACACCTTGCTCACAGGACTGCCAATGTATGTCTCATATGCACCTTCTTTTGAAGCTAATTCAGTTGAAGCTTTTAAAGCATGGTAGTATATGGTCTCAAATATGTCCTTGTTCAACTGTTGAGCCTGCAGTTGAAGTTAAGGTATGATTAGACCCAAGTCATTTAGCGTAGAGACATGAAAGAGCAATTGGATCAGCAAAGTAACCTCACCTCAGGAGAATCAAATGCCATGCCAAGCAAAATGAAAGTGTCTGCAAGACCCTGAACCCCAATCCCTACCGGCCTGTGTCGCATATTAGACTTTTTTGCAGTTTCAACAGGGTAATAATTGACATCAATTATCTTGTTTAGGTTTGTAGTTACTAATGTCGTGACCTGCCACAGAACAATGAAACCAGAGTAAAAAATCAAACGTCCAGATAACTTAGTCTTTGCATGTTATGCAATTGAAAACTAATAAACTAGGTAATTAGTAAATAAAGAATATCAAACCTCAGCCAGTTTTTCAAAATCAAAGTATCGGTTTTTACACCCTATGCTGCCTACAAGCTTAGATGATTTTGCTTCCATTGGCACTCCCTGCCAGGGAAAAAAAAAACCAAATATAAGAAACAAAGAACAGAAAAGATCAATTCTTCCAACAGTATATGCCATCAACAACCTTCTCTCTAACATATCGCGGTAGAGCAATTGATGCTAGATTGCATACAGCAGTTTCAGTTGGACTTGTGTATTCAATTATCTCAGTGCACAAGTTAGAGGATTTAATGGTGCCTAGATTTTGCTGGTTGCTTTTTTTGTTGCAAGTGTCCTGGAAAATGAAGAGTAAAACCAAAAAGGTTAACAATAACAAAAAATGCAAGCAGAAAAACCACAAAATAAAACTATAAAGAACGATGATGTCGTTATCAGGGTCACCTTATACAGCATATAAGGAGTTCCAGTTTCAATCTGGGATTTTAAGATTTCAAACCAAAGATTCTGCGCCTGGACAACCTTCTTAGCTTTGCCCTGAGCCAAAAAATGAAAATTTTAAACATATTATATGTGAAACAGAATGCATCATTAATGTGCATTGAATGAACTTGCTTCACCTGTTTCTCATATTGTGTGTACAAAGTCTCAAACTCTTCACCCCAACAATCAGCCAATCCAGGAGCCTCATTTGGACAAAACAATGACCATTGTCCATTAGATTGGACTCTCTGCATAAATAAATCAGGCACCCAAAGAGCATAAAATAGATCTCTAGCACGGTGCTCTTCCTGCAAAAGATGGGAAGGAGATAAACTTTAAACTTTCATATAATGAATGAAATGGATTGACATAAACACAAAATGATTTGAACACTAAGAAAATGCATATGTTCATTGCTAGCTTCTAGTACCTTCCCATGGTTTTTCCGTAAATCAAGAAACTCAAAGATATCAGCATGCCACGGTTCAAGATACACAGCAAAAGCACCTATTCTCATCACAGAAAGGACATAGAAATCAAAAGAGAGTACCACGAAAGCATCAACAACAAAAGAAGAATTGCATAGTAGCTAACCTTTCCTCTTGCCACCTCCCTGATCAACATATCGAGCTGTGTCATTGAACACTCGCAGCATTGGAACAATGCCATTGGATGCCCCATTTGTTCCACGAATGTAACTTCCAGTAGCACGGATGTTATGAACAGAGACACCAATTCCCCCAGCTGATTTGCTGATAACAGCACACTCTTTCAGAGTATCATAAATGCCCTCGATGCTATCTTCTTTCATGCATATCAAGAAACAGCTGCTCAGCTATGAGACATAAGAGAGAACTTATTAGTGACAAATACACCACGGTGATCATCAACTGCAAAATTCTCACACACAAGCAATCTAAACAATTAGCTGTAAGATCAACGAAAATGCAAGTGTTTAGTAGCAATCAAAAATTATCATACTTGTGGCCTTGGTGTTCCAGCATTAAAAAGTGTAGGAGATGCATGTGTAAACCATCGCTGAGACAATAGATGATATGTTTTGATAGCTGCATCTATATCATCCTTGTGGATCCCAACAGAAACCCTCATCAACATGTGTTGAGGCCTTTCAACAACCTTCCCTCTGACCTTTAAGAGATACGATCTCTCGAGAGTTTTAAAACCAAAGAAATCATAATCAAAGTCTCTGTCATATATGATCTCACTATCAAGACGAGCAGAATTCTGAAAAAAAAAAAAATGTATTAGCAACAAGCTGGAAATAAAAATCCAAGGCACGATCATTGGGATCTCAAGTTTGAGTACTTATCAATAAAACAAATCCATTGTCTGTGTAAATAATGTTACTTGTACATAATATATTACATAATAATTTATGTACAGATGAGATGTGAAAAAAAAGTTAAATTTTATTTTTTTTATTTGATTGAAAAAATTCTAACCAAATCATATGCCACCATGGGTATGTAAACTATTGTATATATGTAACACAACCATTGTTTGTATTTATCCCTTTTCTTTCATTTCCTCTTTCTAGGCAATTCAACTTTGTAGAAGTTCTATAATATATTCATAAACTAATTTCAAAAGACTGTATAGAAAATTTAGTTTCAACTTAAGATCTTCAACCATACTGATGCAGTGGAGAATTAATATCAAGTCCAATATCCACTAAAAGTGGAAATACCTTCATTATTATCTCATAAACATCATCTGCAATCAAAGGAGCCTTTAGTCCTGATCGCTCACTCACGTGGCTGTACATCTCTTTAATCCTACAAAAATAACACAAATCATGACCATCTTAGAATCTTATTACTATCATGAACCACAATCTAGATATAGGGATGTATTAAAGAACAATTATGTGCTGGCTGTGTTCGTACGTAATTGTAAGAGTACTTACGTCTCAGAAAATGATTTCTTTGTGTTCTTGTGCAAATTTGAAACGGCAATCCTTGCTGCCAACTGCATCATTTTCATCAAATGAAACCCAACATTAACCTCAAATTTATCCAGACAACAAATTTGCTTCCATTTACATTTTGTTTGAGATAATTACAGTCAAGGAATTGAGAATTATGAAAGAATATTGCACAACAAAAAAACAAAATTTTTGTATATTCATAATGAGTTAATTTAATCAATGACCACTGAACTTTAATATGATTCCTACTTGCTCATCTATCTATAAAAAATTACCCATTGCTCAATGAATTTTGCTATTTGCTCATTGAAATTTAAAAGTTTAGTCATTGTTCGCTAAACTTTGCTATAAGTAACAATTATGATATGGGTGATTAATGGGCAATTTTATTCAATTTGGGTGAACAACGAATAACCTTTTAAATTTCATTGAACAAGTAATAACATATAGCAAAATTCAATAAGCAAAGAGTAACATTTTAAATTTTGATGAGCAAGTGATGACCTATAGCAAAGTCTAGTGATCGTTGGTTAAATTAACTCTATGCATAACAAAGTACCAATAAAAATCCAAGAGGCAAAAGAAAACAAATTTAAAGGAGACATGGGTACATAATATGAATACAAAAAAATAAATAAATAAAACTATCAAATCAACAGAAATTAGAAAGATCCAAAACTCAGAATCATAAATTAATAACATACAAAGGGTTTAAAATGATAATGATGAACTCACAGAAGCATAGTCAGGGTGGTTGGCCGTCATGGCAGCTGCAGTCTCGGCAGCCAACTCATCAAGCTGACTAGTGGTAACGCCCTTGTAGACCCCTGCACAGACCTTCTGCGCCACAAGCACCGGATCACAGTGTTCACTGCTCAGCCCATAACTCAGCTTCTTCAGCCGTGCCGTTATCTTGTCGAAGTGCACCGCCTCCTGCCTCCCATCCCTTTTCACCACATACATTTTTTTCTGGCAATCGTCAAGATTCTACTCTCTAAGGAATTTCGTCGAACAGATTACTGTATACTATTATTCCTGTGAAGAACTCGAAAATCTGCACTACACAGAGACGTATATATAGATATAAATGATTACTATACGAATTAATGGAATATTTTGAAACTTTTTGAAGATTTTGAGTTTCCCTCTAAATGGGTTTGTGAATTTTGAAGTTTCCCCGCCAGATTTGAGATGGGGTTAGGTGGCGAGGATTAAGGGGAAGGGAAGTGGAGCTAGGAATGAGGTCCACACTATTACTTTTCTTGGTTTTGAAAGTGAACGCGCGTTTGGCCCATATTATTCCACGAAGAATAATAATTTTCTAAGAATATATGATTAAAAAAGGAAAAAAATTTAAATTTACGTGTAATATTATTTTGTTAGGGAATGTATGATTGATAAGAAGAGTAAGAAAAATAAATTATAATTTAATAAAAAATAACGGGATCAACAAGGGCAATCAATGATTATTTTTTATTGGTTATTCTCAACTTTGTCCATTACATGTTCGGTATCATAATTTTTAGAACCGACTCAATTATAAGTTCAATTGTGCTACATATACATTATAACTTAGAAATTTATTTATCAATAGATGATGTGATGAGATTTGATTTAATCGAAATC
The DNA here is from genome assembly GCA_903798255.1 of Fraxinus quadrangulata. Taxonomy (NCBI): domain Eukaryota; kingdom Viridiplantae; phylum Streptophyta; class Magnoliopsida; order Lamiales; family Oleaceae; genus Fraxinus; species Fraxinus quadrangulata. The sequence goes on from CAIGRB010112521.1 coordinate 8,232, forward strand.
TCATCAACCAAGTAAAAAAATTTCATAGTTCCCCACTTTCCTCTTAACACTTCATCAATCTATAAAGTACTATGCAAATGATGATATATAAGAATGAGAAAGGGGACCAAACGGGGACTATGTTTAGGCTCATGTTTTGTGGAAATTAAAATTTGGATTTTAATTTAAATCAAAATCAAAAATTAATTTTAGTCACGTATTATATTAGATCAATAACTTTTCAATCGCACGTTTTATCAAATTTATCAAAATTTACTAAAATTTTATTTTTAATCCCCACCGGCCACCAAACAAGATTTAGGATTAAAGTTGACAAAATGATATTTTCTAAATAGGAGGAAAAATTATGCCACTTTATATTCATTTATACCTGCTTCACTTTATCGAAGTTTCAAAAATCTTTTCAATTAAGCCATGTTTGACAACTTTTTCAAATCATAAGCTAGTTAAATTCATTTTTATCCGTACATTTCATCGGACTTATAATATTTAATCACACATTTTACGAGATCTACCAACTTATTATTTTAAATAGCTTTGTCGGCTAAATACTACGTTACGTTTGGCATTGGCTAAATTACGACGTTACGGTTGGCATTAACCATTTGTTAAATGAATGACATAACCCACCACAAGTGGAAGTGTTGTCCATGCGTGATATTGTTTAAAATTGACACACTTTGCCCTATCGAGTTTTGCTAAAATTTGTTTGAGCCCCATTTTGGGAAGCAGTGTGTTTTTTAATAGTGATTTTTTTTTTTTTTTGAGAATATGTGTTTAAAAAGTAATAAAAAAATTATTTTACATATAAAATTATTTTATTAGAGAATGTGTGATCGAAAATGAATTTTGAAAATATGAGTTTTTAAAAAATAAGACTCAAATAAGGACTTATTAGATTTTGAATTAAACTACTTGTACACACAAAATGTACACCTTGATTGACAATCTTATATGTGTCAAAAATGTGACAGTTGATTATAAAAGGTATTTTCAAGATCAATATATCAAAATTTGTCTACTCGTATAACTGTAAATAAATGTGACAACTTTATTTACATTTTGGTCCTTATATTTTATAGGAGATTTGGATAATATGTGTGATTGAAAAATTCATAAAAAATTGTGGGTATTGTAAAATAGATAAAAGTGAATTTAGAGAAAAATATGTAAACTTCAGCGGCGTATTCACTCTAGAAGGTCCAAGGCATCACCAATTTTTCTCTATTTTTGTATTTTTATCTGCACGTTTTTCGTATCTTCCTAATTGTCGACCTTTATGCCGTGCTCCAAATTGGACCTTTTTATGTAGGGATGGATATGAAGTTGAAATATATATGGTTGTACTGATTCCAAATGTACATCTTTATCTACGGTAGAATAATGTTATTCATCCCCACTAAGGTTGAGTCTCTGTAGATTCAATTAAATGAGTCTATCATTTAATGCAATGTAATTGCCACATAGATTGGGGTTCAACCTTAGTGAGGATGAATAGCATTACTCTTTCCGGTATGTTGTACAGTACCAAGAAAGATTAATATCTTTTCTTCTTCGGGATCAAGAAGTTCACTAGCAACAGTTAGATAAAGAAGTCGATGAAGAAATTAATGAAGAAGTTCACAAATCAGGTTATGACCTTGAAGATGGCAATGATGATTTTTCCGAAAAGTTCGTGTACGTGAGAGTTGAGGAGGAACTACTGCTGAACAACCTTAAAAGGTATTGGAATTGTCTATTCGAATTGCGCTCCTATAGGCAAAGAAGATTTACAATTGGGCATAAATTTCATTCATACGATGAAATGAAGAAGTCGTTTAGAAACCACTCTACCAGTAAGTTTAAGAGAGACAATCCTATAAAGCTACAGGCTATTTGTAAGGTTGAATACTCGCGAAGGATGTGGGCTTCAAAATTGAAGAATAAAACAACTATGCAAAACAGATCCTACAAATTAGATCCAATCCGTTTTAAGATTCCGAAAGGTCCGATGAACCGTGGTCTAAATTTCCCTTTCTTGCCAAACCTAAGCACCACTTTCATCAGGGCCGCATTTTGGGAAACCTTTAGTTTGTTCCCAGTTTGAAATCCAAATCTTTTCTTCTGGCATCAGCATAGTTTTTGTGTTGATCTTGCATTGTCTTGATTCATTGCCTAATCTTGTCTATGGCTTAAACAATACTTTCAATAATCTACAATTCTAAAACTGAGCATATTGATCCATACCGTATGTCATTTTGACGGGCGGAAATGAACTGACTTGGTCGATCTACCACAACCCAAATGATATTTTGATATTTTACTGACTTTGGAAGTCCTATTACGATGTCCATTACTATATATTCCAATTTCCACTCTAGAATATCCAACGGGGTTTAATAGCCCTGATGGTCTCTAATGTTTTGTTTTGATTTGTTGACAAACTGCATACTATACAAAAACTCTGATACATTTTTTCATATTCCTCCACCGAAAAGAATTTTGAAGGTCTTGTTATATTTTCATACCACCGGGGTGCACGACATACAGGATAGATTCTTTCCTCACACATTAGAGTTTTATCGATGGATAATGCAAAACCCTTTTACTTTCCTGTACCAACCTCAATCTTAGTCTTTTTCATAAATTGGTCTTTATCATGAGATTCTATATTCGATCTGTAATAGTGGTTCAAACCATCAATATTGTCACTCTTGCTTTTGTATTAGTTGGGGATTGAAAACCTTGATTCTCAATTTCTCAAATTCCTGGGCCAATAATCCCTATCCTATCATAAAGCTGCCAACTAGCAATTGTCATCACGTCTTTCTACTAAGAGAATTTTAGACCACATTAGCCTTACTAGGGTTGTAATAGATAGTACAATCATAGACTTAACTAATTCCAGCCACCTTTTTTCTCATATTTAACTCATTGTGCATGAAAAGTATTTGACACTCTTGTGATCCATATATTATCCGCACTTACACTATAAAGGTAACGATGCCATATTTTTAAAGTACAAACTACCGTTGCTAGCTCCAAATCCTATGTTGGGTAGTTATGCTCATAGGGCTTCAAATTATCTACAAGTACAGATGAACACATTTCCATGCTACATCAACAGACGTCCAAACCTAGTTTGGATGCATTTTCTAACGACAAAACATTCAAAACCTTCTCAAACTGTTTATATGTAGCAGTAACTAATTTTCGCTTCAATTTATGGAAGCTTTCTTTGCATCTCCCACCATACTTAGTTCCTAGTTAGTTTGAGTTGTGGGTCTAGCTATTTTAGAAAATCCTTCAATAAACCTTTTGTAATAGCCAACCAATCCCAAGAAATTACGGACATTATTGATATTGGACGGTCTGGACAGGATAGTCATGGCCTCTTCTTGGATGGATCTACTTCAATTCCTTGTGTAATGACCACATGATCAAAAATTCTACACAATCAAGCCAAAATTCGCCTTCTTGAGTTTGACCTATAAATTCTCTTTTGTAAGCATCTCCAACACAATATTCAACTACTCATGTTTCTCCTTATCTTTTGAGAATACCAAAATGTTATCAATAAAGACTATATAATGAACAAGTCCAAGTAAGGATGAAATACCTGGTTCGTTAAATTCATAAATATTGTCGACGCAATGATTATCCTTAATGGCATAACGGCAAATCCATAGTATCCACAACGAGTTTTCAATGTTGTCTTTTTTATATGAAAATTCTTAATCATGAACCGACGATAACATGACCTCAAATTGATCTTAGTAAATACTTTTCAACCTCTTGGCTAATCAAACAAATCACCTATCTTAGAAGTGATAACAAAAACCTATTCACGAAAATATCTTTCAAATTAAAATCACCGCAATTATATGATTCGTTAACAAGTAATAAAGTGGATTTGAGTTCAAGTATCGTCCCACGAAGATTGATTTAGTTCAATTTTAATTATCACGACCTTAATCGAAATAAGAATAATGTGATTTTTTTTGTGACAAAATTATAACTAAAATAATCTATTTATACAATTACGAATGAATTAACTAAACTAAATGTATATTATGTTGAATGCAAGTTAATGTGTTCTAATGGATGACAAGCACGCTAGGATTCCGAATTCTTATGTAATAATCATTTTTAACTTTGGATTTATACTTCGACAATAAGATTGAATTTCGAAGAATCGACATTCATATTTTATTCAACAATCTATCTCAAGTAATGTTAAACATATTCTCATATATGATCCGAGTATATTTTCAAGATGGAATCGAACATACAAGAGTGCATGAATTTTTATACACACTTAAAAACTCACATAAAGTATAGCGATATATTTTTATCTCATATCAGTTCTTATGACAATTTACACTATGTCGAGCTTATTTTTCTTCTTTTGAATGTATAAAATAAGCCACACCAAATTTATACAATTACACGATAATTGTAGAGTAAAGATAATCGTGTAAATCATTCAAAATGTAAAAAACGTGTTTTCAATGTCAAATATGTAACTAAAGATTAAAAATTCATATTACAAGGTTCACCATTCTCCTAGCACAAGGAAATATAGCCTAACATGATGTTGAGAAGAAAATTTGTTCACGAAAATATCTTTCGAATTAAAAACGTCGCAAGTGTACGGTTTGTAAATACAAATTATGTTAAATGCAAATTGATGTGTTTAATAAATGATAAAGTTAAGATCCCAAATTTTCATGCATTAATCATTTTAAACTTAGATCTACACTTTGACAATACGATTAAATTTTGACGAATTAATGTTCTTATTTTATTTAACAATCTCTATCGAGTAATGTTAAACATACTCTCATTTATGACCCGACTATACTTCTATGACGAATGCGAATATACAAGAGTGCATGAATTTTTACGAACACTTAAATATTCATATAGAGTGTAGCGGTATATCGAAAACTATGATGAGTTACACTATGTCGAACATATTTTCCTTCTTTAGAATGCATAAAATAAGTCACCAAATTTATACAATTACCGTGCACAATAATCGTAGTGAAAAGATAATTATGTAAATCATTCAAAATTCAAAAACATTTTTTCAATGTCAAATATGTAAAATTAAAAATTAAAATTTCATATTACAAGATTCATCGTTCTTCTAGCACAAATAAATCTAGCTTAACATGATATGAAGAAAAAATATTGAAAAATCGACGTCACTCAAATAAATCTTGAATTGAATTTTCGAGTTTTGGAATCGATCTTCGTATTCCTCGCATCCTTCTATACTCCAAAATCTATTAGAATATGTCTCCCATTCATTATGAACGGCCCTAGGTCTTAAAAAAGGATCCCAACATTGTTTCCACAAGAGTCTTATTCAAATAAGGAAATTAGAATTTTTTCTTCGAAAATGTACTATGCTATATTATAATACAATCTCATGCTATAGCATAGTTCAATAAATTTCAACCCTAGAATTCTCAGAATCATGCCATGCGACCGCATGGAGAGAATAACTATGTTATAGCATAGTTCAAGTGAAATTTCATTATTTGCGTTTTGGTCCCCGAACTTCATTTTATAGTTTATTGGCCTCTTTTTTCACTTCTTCTTCTTCCAATGAAGTAATTCGCTAAATTGGTATTCGACTCTTTCACATCTTCATTTTTTCTTCTGGGTCATATTTCAGTTGTTTGCGCTTTGGTCCCTGAACTTTGGTTTTCTTCCACTTTAGTCTTTTTTTCACTCGTTTCTCCTAAATTCCACCACATATATCAATGTTATCCTATAAAATATAATTTATATAGAATTAAACCTTATTCCAATATATTTGTCAACAATTATCCATATTTTTGTGGTATAAGTGTGTACAACGCACGCACCTATCATGTGGTTGAAAATAGAGAAAAAATTTAAATATTATTTTATTGAAAAATGTATGGTTGAAAAGAATATAAAAATATTTACTTTGAAAATAATGGGGATAAAAAAAGGGCTAAATTCATTTAGTACATCCTTTCGATATGCATAACGAAACTATTATTTCCCTACTATTTGATTTTTTTACAATTTTTAAAGTTTATTGAATTACATAAATATATTTATCTAGGCTTCGAACTCTATAGTCGAGCTCAATACGTGCTAACTAATAATTTAGTCATCAAATCATTATTTTATTTTTTTAATCATGTTCAATTGTTTTTCGTGCATAAAATACTTGAAACTAAGATGTGGAGAATATCTTATTGTAATACTATAGTTAAACTAGTCAAATAAAATATAATAAAAACAATCACATAAGTAAATATTTGCCAAGTAGTGACAACTAAAATAAAGGGAAAAAAAGAGAGTGAAATTAAGTGAATAAATCTTTTTTTAACTAAGATAAGATAGACTTGAAATGAGAGAACTTAGAAAGATAAAAGAAGCAAACAAAAAACAACGAAGAGAGTCAAAATAAAGCTTGGAAAAAAAAAACAAAGAGGAAGAGGAAACTGAAAAGGGAAAGAGAGAAGACAGTATTATAAACTTGGATTGCGTTCATTTTAATTGTTAGTTATAATAATGTCAATTCCCCGTTGTTGGGTAAGTTATAATAAGAGAAAAGACAACATAGAATTGAAAAAAAAAATGAAGAAGAAGAAGATATTTTTTGTGGAATCAGTTAACCCCACACGATCCAATGTGGATCCGTCCATGTCGAGCCCAAAATATGTAATTTACTACGAGCTACCTAACAAGTACAGTATAATACGGTAATTCTCGCTCCAACAATAATTATTAGGCCAAAATAAAATGAAAATAATAGGTTTCATATACTTTCTCTTTAGTCCCTACAAATATTAAAATTACCAAAAGAGACCCAAAGCTTTTAAACTTCATAAATAACTCACGTATTCCATAAAGATTTTGGGTGTTACAATTTTCTTTTCGGTTAGATTTCTTGAACCCAAAAGCAATACAAAATAAACTCAAAATAAGGAAATTGATAATAGTTTGATAAGTACTATACATGATAAGCACACACAGAAAAGCATGTAAGAATCCATAGATATTGGGTGTGCAAATAAACTGTATCTAATTTTGTCGGTTTATACATCATATGTATGCTGCTTGATGTAATTGCGTTCTATCAACTTGCTCATATGTTGTTGCATTTGGTCTTTCTTGCCTTCACAAACAACTTATATATTGCAGATGCATTTTCAATATTTATCATTTGTAGCAACAATTTTTGGATTCCGTTATTTCAATGTCATCAATACTTTCTTTGATTTGACCTAGTTTTCGACATGTCTATAAAATCTTACCTCCTCACTCATGAATCTTGCCATACAAGGAGTCTTTAACATAGAGGAAGTTCATCACAATATGACATTTTATAACAAAAAATATTCAAGTACTATTTCTCGCTTTTAGTTGTCTGATGATCAAATTTTAATTGATTCGTGACAGGAATTCAGAGCGGTAGGTGAGATACGTGTTTTAGCTCAAATAATGGTTGACATGTATTTGACTCTAGTGGGGAGAGTTTGTCAAATAAATTAAGGAGATTAAGAGCTAGTTTGAGTTCCATTTTGACAAAAATGTATTTTGAAATAGTGATTTGGTGGATAATGTGTGGATAAAAAATAAGAATATATTTTTTGAATTTACATATAATATTATTTTATTGAAAATATGTGATCGAAAATAAAAGAGAGAAAAATGTATTTTGAAAATAATGGAGATCAAACAATGGCTAAACTGTTACAAAGAATAACTTGTCAAATAAGCTCCCATTTGTCTCCATGTAAAACAATTTTTTTTTATTCCCATACTCGTTTTCAACTCGCATTTACTCATAAATTCAAAATTTTTTCCTACTTTTTAACCACACATTCTCAAAAAATATATATT
>CAIGRB010112569.1:0-12265 GCA_903798255.1 Fraxinus quadrangulata
ATAAATGCAGAAGAACATTCAATATGAAAAATATAAATCAAATAATAAGAAAAATTATTTAGATCTCACATTATGTGGTTCCGAGGCTTCCGTTTCCTTCGATCAAGTGTAAAAGTTTAGTTATAATTCATGAATGTAAGAGAGAAATAATGAAGAATGAAGTTTTTAGGTCTTTCCCATGTTTTGGGTCGAGTTTGGTATTTAAAGGATGCCAAAAAGATTGCATTGAATTGTTACCAAAACAATAATAAGGAAAATTGGATCTTTTTCCTTTTAACCTTGAGGCGTGCACCTAGTACAACCTAGGGTGTGTACCTTGGGGGGTTTGGAAGCCTCAGGCAAGACATTTTTGGTCTAGGGCGCCGGCCTCTTCTGTAGGCGAGAGCGTGCGCCTCGCCTTATTTTCGGCAGCTGAATAGCTCTCAGTATTTTTGTCATGAATTTCTCTCTCGATATTTAATTGAGGCGATTCAAGTTGCATTTGAAACATAACTCGAAGGGCTACAACTGTTCTTGAGATATCATCTTCTAATTCGATCGTTTACTATGTCAAACATGGGTCTCAATATAAGGTTGTAAAACTGGTGCATAACTTTTTCGATTAAAAATTGATGTGTAATTTTGACGATATTTCATCCCTTTGGTGTCCTCTTTCATCCAATTGACTCCTAACACTCTTAAATCTTCATCTTGAGGTTCTACATAACTTTTGAGTATTTACATTTCGGTCCCCAAACTTCGTTTTATTTCCTTTTGACCCTTGTTCGCTTATTTCTTCCAAATTACGCCATATTCATACGAGCACATAAAATAAGGAGAGAAAAATATGTATTTTACATTCCTATCATTAGGCGATTGGAGAAACTGACTTAACACTTGATCAACATAAGACAAGTCTGGTCTGGTTATAGTTAGGTACAAAACCCTTCCTACGAGTCTTGAACTGTTTGATGTAGAACAAATTATTTTCCCCAATTATTATATCATCCACATATATCAAAAGTGTGGTAAATGAGCAGCCATTTGTTCTGCTAAAAAAGGAATGATCAGATTTTGACTGCCTGAAATCCTGTGACAGAATATAAGATATGAGCTTCATGTTTCATTATCTTGAAGCTTGCTTCAACCTGTAAATAGACTTGTTTAGATTGCAAACCAGCTGTACTTTACTCCCCTTTCTACTCATAACCTGGAATCATAAGCATGTAGACCTCCTCATCTAACTCATCATGGAAAAAGGCATTATTGATGTCCAGGTGCCTATGTTTAGTGGCTACAATTGCCAAAAGTGTCTTAACAGTCACTAATTTTGCAACAAGTGAAAAAGTTTCTTCATAATCCAACCTAGCCTGTTGAGTGAATCCTTTGGCAACCAAACGTCCATCTTCCTCTCCTTTGTGCCAACAGAGTTCATTTTTACCTTGAAAGCCCACTTACAAGCAACATGGGTCTTATGATCAGCCAATGTAGTAACATCCCATGTGTTACTAAAAACTAAAGCCTAGTATTCAGCGTCCATTACTACAACCCAATCAGGGTATTTAGATGCCTCAATATAGGTTCTAGGCTCAAACACTGTGGACAATGCTAAAGTATAACTTTTATGAGTGGGAGACAGCAGCTCATAACCCAAATAATCCTCAATGGGATATTGCTTGCCAGACTCAGAATCTCTCTTCATGGAATTTGAATGAGGTGTAGGGAACTGAGACATGAAGCCATAATGATAGTCTTGCAAATATGAAGGGGCTCTTTTTGGTCTAGTAGATTTTCTTGTGGTAATAACCTGAGCCAAAGAATGATCTGCAGATGATGTTTTGTTGGATTCCACAGATGAAGGATGAGATGCAATAGGAGAGGATGAAGCTGGACTTTGAGAATGTAGATGATCTGATATGTGTGAGGTGTTTGAAAGAGAGTTTATAGGAAACAAAACAGAAGTGTGATGATTAATAGCATTAGATTTGGATAAAGAAGAAAAAAGAGTAGGATGATGAAAAAGGAAAATGCTTTCATAGAATGACACATTCTCTGGACACAAAAACAGCATTAGTTTTGAGATTGAGAAGCTTATAGGCTTTCATTCCAAGTGGATAGTCAATGAATATGCAGGGGACTGCTCGGGGATCGAATTTGGTTCTATTTTTTTTTAAGGTAGAGGCATAGCAAAGATACCTAAAAAACCTTGAAATGATTATAAGAAGGAGTAGTATTGAACAACATTTCATAAGGAGATTTATCAGAAAGCAATTTGGTAGGTGTTCCGTTTATAATATAGGTGGCAGTTAGGATGCAATCTTCCCAAAAATGGTTAGGTAAATTTGCTTGGAATTTAAGGGCTCTAGCAATGTTAAGTAGGTGTTGGTGTTTTCTTTCAACCACACCATTTTGTTGTGGTGTTTCAACATAACTAAGCTGATGAACTATCCCTTTAGAAAGGTGAAAGCCAGTCATTTGAAACTCTAGACCATTATCTGATCTGATTGTTTTTATATTACACTGAAATGAGTCCGAATGAGATTGTAATATGATTGAATGAAGGTTCTAGTCTGAGATTTTTCCCTCATAAGGTAGGTCCATGTCATTCTACTATAGTTATCAACAATAGTCAGAAAATATTTTGAACCATCTAGAGAAGGAACTGAATAACGCCCCCAAATGTCACAGTGAATGATCTCAAATATTTGTGAGGCTTTAGTGTCACTGTTAGGGAAAGGTAATCTGTGTTGTTTGTCTAGAGAGCAGATGGTACAATGTATCTCTTTATTGATCTCAAGATTTCTGTAAAAGAAAAAAATTGGAAGTAGGTAAATGTTCTAATCAACAATGGCAAATATCAATATTCATTTTGACATTAGTACCATCAATGGTATTACAAACAGGAACATATTTATTACATTCAAAAGGAAAACTAGGATCAAAGACAGCATTAGGAATAACAGCAGACTTTCTGATGTTGAATTTATCAGAATTTGAGTTGATAGTGGTGTGAGGGTTGAACAATGGTTTAAGACTAAGGCTGTTGAAAATGGCACAATCCATGCTCAAGTTTGCCTAGCCCAATCATCCTCCACGTTGAAAGATCCTGGACAAAGCAAGAATCATGGAAAAACATCATACAGCAATTATGTTCAAGTGTTAGCTTACTAACTGATGTTAAATTGAATTTAAAGGATGGCATAACAAGTACATTCCTCATGAACAGATTTACTACTTCAAAAGGAAAACTAGGATCAAAGATAGCATTAGGAATAACAGCAGACTTTTTGATGTTGAATTTATCATAATCAGATTTGAGTTGATAGTGGTGTGAGGGTTGAACAATGGTTTAAGACTAAGGCTATTGGAAATGGTATAATCCATGCTCAAGTATGGCTAGCCCAATCATCCTCAACGTTGAAAGATCCTGGACAAAGCAAGAATCATGGAAAAACATCATACAACAATTATGTTCAAGTGTTAACTTACTAACTGATATTAAATTGAATTTAAAAGATGGCATAACAAGCACATTCCTCAAGGATAAAGTATGGGTCAACTTCACTTTTCCAATGTGAGTAACAGCCACATTGTCACCATTAGGTAGTTTCACAGAAGCACCAACAACAGCAGTCATAACCGCCAAATGCTTAACTGAAAGCACCATGTGTTCTGAAGCACCAGTATCTATGATCCATCGATTTGCAACTGATGAATGATTGATCTAAATCTGATTACCTGAGAAAGCAAATGAATCGGGATCATTAGGAGAAGGTGAAGTCATATCATGAGACTGCTGATTCTGAGTAATTTGGCTTTGCAACTTAGGCATCGGCATAAATAATATATGCTGACACTGATTTGGAGTGATAGTAAGTTGTGAAAAGGAATTCAGTATCCCTGAGGCATCATTGTTAGGTGCTTGACTAACAGTACTAACCACCAGAAGCTTCCCTTTGTTGAATTTGTGATTAGGAGGATAACTAATCAGTTTATAACATTTGCCTTTGATATGCCGAAGCATACCACAATAACTACACACAGATTTCTCACTTTTCTAAGAAGAATTAGCAAAATTGAACCTCTGATTAAAGGATCTCTGTATAACTCTGCCTGCAAAGGCAGCTGCATCATGTGTTGCCTGTCTATTTACAACTATCCCCTTTTGCCTTTCATCTTGTAAAACAAGCACAAAAACCTTATTCAATGAAGGCAATGGATCCATCAACAGGATCTGACCTCTAACAACAGCAAAGAGCTCATCTAAACCCATGAGGAATTGCATAATCCGATCCTCACGTTTGTAATCTGTATTATCAGCACCTGGTCTATAATTCTCCAATTCCTCCCAAAGTCCTTTAAGTCTATTAAAATAGGAGTTAACAGAGTTATTTCCCTGAGAGATCGAAGTAATTTGTTTCTTCAATTCATAGATCTAAGGGCCATTCCCCTGACTATATCTATCAAGAAGTTCAATCTATATATCCCTGCTGAATCCTTGTGCATCACGCTTGGATAAAGCTCCTTAGGAATAGAATTAATGATCCAAGAGGAAACCACATGGTTGTACCTCCTCCAAGCAGAATACAGGGGATCATCGTGAGAAAGTTTAGTGATAGATCCATCAATGAAACCTTCTTTATTTTTGACCACTAAGCGCCATGGTTGCTGCTCGACTCCATGTCGCACAATTCTCTTCAGTGAGAGTGACTGAAATCAATTGCATTCCAGTGTTATCTCCATAGTGGAGATAGTAAGAGCTGACTGGATCATTCACCAACCGATTAACCAAAGAAATCATATCTCTTCCAGTTACATCTTCAGCTGATGATTCAACGAATGAATTCACTTGTTCGAACTGGATTTGAACCTTCACCTGAACACTAGACTCCTTCGCCATTGCAGAGAGAAGCTTTTAGTTCCCTGATACCATGTTGAAATGCAAGAGAATGCTCTAGATTGATAGGAAGAAATGGCGGGAAAAAACTAATTCAGTTATGCCAAATGAAAACATTAGCTTACAGTGAAGAAAGGCTACCTATTTATACAAAAAAATTAACCAACATAACAGATGAAAATGACATAAATAACCCTATGCTGTTTTAACACATCAACACTTTCCTCGACGAAGTTTATATGCCTTTGTCACCATCCTTGTTCATTAAAGTGATTGCCCCTGCTCCCTTCTGCCATCCATCCTCAAAACTAGGATTAGGATATAGCCGGAGGACATTGTTGGGGTGCTCCAAACTGAACACGCTTATAGTTTGAGGCAAGCCATCAACAAGGATCCTCCCTCTTAAGATAGACATACGACCATGCGGACCTCGTGAAGCACTCATATACTTTGGTGAGACACTTTGATTCTATTGAAGCTCTTGTTAATCGTGAGGGCACTCGCATGATTCGTTTTGACGTAGTAACTATGCTATATGAGGCATCCTAAATCCTACGTGGTTTACACATGACAGCCACTTATGGAGAAGTCATAATCGATTCTACAATAAATAGTTACGTTTTGAAATTTTAGTATAGCACAAGAGATCTGATCTATTTATACAATACCAAATAGAATATATAGTTATTTTTTACCGGCTACACCTTAACCTCATATTAATATATAACCTTTTAAAAATTATAAATCTCCAAAGTTACGACCTTTTTTTTTGAGCCACAAACGTTGTCAAATGTAGAGCGTAAACTTCTCAAACCCGTAGGCAACGCGGCCCGTCCCAGACGCGAGAACCTTGATTTTCTTTCACTTTAATTAAACGAATAGTTGCTCTACCACTCTTCAACTTATTGTCCAGTAATACGTTAGTTCTCATTCTTTGAAAATGAATAAATTTGCCCTCGACCTTTCATATAATTAACAATAAAGCGGTTTAGCCCCTGTTTGATTCAACTAAAAAGTTAGATTAAATTTAAATTAAAGTCAACAATTAAATTTAATTACGCATTTTATAGAACCCACAACTTTTACAATCATACATTCTATCATTTTTTTTTATCAACATCTAATAAAAATTTGATTTTTGTTTAAGCCAAACTGAAGCTTATTATGGAAAATGCTTTTGAACTATATCTATTTCTTCGAGTTGTTTTAAAGAAAGTTGTCGAGTCCATACTCATTTGTCTCTATTTTACTATTTGATCAGAAAAATAGTAGTGTACAGTGTTATATTCAGAACTAGCAATCTACCAAAATGGTCAAAATCTCGATCAATTTGGCATGCGATCCTCGCATGTCTGACATTTTAAAATTATGTATTTTAACTTTTAACTGGTGTCCAAAAATTTAGATTGAAACATATTTTCTCGAAAAAAATGTGACAAATTAATGAATATGTACACAGTGTATCCTATTAGAAACTGATTCCAAAACAATAACTAAAAATTAAAACCTGACTTACTTGTTTTAAAAGTTCATAAAAAATTGGAGAAAAAATTGGTGCAATTTTCATTATGGGAAATCTAAGCTTGGACTCTTCAACATTTCACATGTTGTGCCACGAATATCCAACGAATTTATGAAAATTTGGGTTCTAATGTGATAGAAAACTATCAATGAGAACGCTAAAATTGTACGCTGCTTTAAAGTTGCAGGGAAAAATTATCAAAATCTTTCAAAATTATGTTCTTGCTTTAACTTATTTGAAAGTCGCCTTACGAATTCAATGTCCCCATTGACAATTTTCGGCTCGTAAGATCCAGATTCCCCAATTTAAATAGATTAGATCCACAACACAACTTCTGAAAATTGAAAATTGGTACTACAACATGTAAAAGGTCGAGGAGCTCGGCATATTGTTTCTTAATTATGCCCCTGTTTGATTGAAATAAAAATTAGATTTTTAATAAATTTTGATAAATTAATGAAATATATGATTGAAAAGTTGATAAAAATCTCTAATTTCAATTAATGTACTATCAAAAATTAATTTGAGAATAAAATAAATTTTAAAAAATAGGTCAAATAAGGAGTATATAGAACATCTGGTAGAGTAACATGCACGCGAACCAATCCAAATACAAGTTGTCTGTACTGAGTCTACTCCCTCTTTTTCTGAAACTGTTACACCTCAAAACACTTCTTGATTTCATTTACATCACAATCTTCTCTATTTTCTTTTCCTTTTTGGGTGAATTTTTCATAAATCAATCAAACTGTTCGTATCTGTAACTGGAAAAACTGAAACAGAAATCAATATGGATATTGAAACTCTAACCAGTCGGAGTTCTGTTTTGAGGGAGAGAATAATACGGAGCACCCCGAAGAAGCCGATCAAGGCTGTGACGACGTGGGTGAAGCAGCAGCCACCCAAAGCCAAGGTGCTTCTGGCGGTGGCCGCCGTTTTGACCACCATTGTCTTCCTCGGCCTCGTCGTTCAGGACCACGATAACCTCTTCATCGCCGCCGAGGCCGTTCATGCCATCGGCATTTCCCTTCTCATTTACAAACTCACCCAAGAGAAAACCTGCGCTGGTACGAAAATTTTGTAGATTTGGTGATGGGAAAATGCTAGATGCATGCAGATACTGGTTTGTTGATCTGTATTGTGTTGGCTATTTATGTTCTGTTTTTGGTGGATTTTAAAAATTACAGATCGCCGATCTTTTAACAATAGTTATAAGGGTTAATATGAGTAGTCAAAGTAGCATCCTTAAATAATTTAAGGTTGTGTTTGGTGTACCATAAGAATTCAATATAAAATTAGAATGGATAATAATAGGTAGATGATACTATGGTGGATTAAGGTGGATAATGTTCATTAATCTTCAAGTACAAAACTACCATTTGCATTGTCGACTGTATAACATAATGCCATTTTTTTGACTACGTGATCAAGGAGTATTATCCACCTTAATTCACCATCGCCTAATAGTATCTTTTAAATTTTTAAAATGGTCTAATAGATGCAGCAAACACAACCTAAGTACATACATTGATACCTACCTCTATGCCCGTTAATTCTAGCACTCATATATTTGTATAAAGTCGTCAACGTTATAAAAAGAAATTGCGTAAGTGAGAAAAACAGAGAGATCTTCCCTTATAAAAATTCTTCTTTAGTCAATTCTAGTGAAACTGTACCTCTCATAATGAGAGTGAACCGTTATAGTCTTTTATTTCTTTATGCTCTCTTGAAGTTAGGGATTTGCTCCCTTTAAATGTGAAAAGCATCTATATTTGATTCACCAATTATTGCTTTTTCTCTTTCATTCTTAGTTACACTATTTTATAATTCCGCTGTCTCTTAACTATCAGGACTTTCACTCAAGTCCCAAGAACTAACGGCTATATTTTTAGCTGTTCGACTCTACTGCAGCTTTGTTATGGAGTATGATATACACACACTGCTCGATCTTGCTACATTAGCAACAACTGGTTGGGTCATTTATATGATTCGCTTTAAATTAAATTCCAGTTACATGGATGACAAAGACACCTTTGCTCTTTATTATACGGTAAGTCTTCCAATTTTACTTATTTCTCTAAAATAAGTACCTTTTATTGATGAAAGTTGAAAATAAGTACTTTTCCTACTTAAAAGTGCCGCCAAACATGTTATTTTCATAAAGAATTGAGAAGTCTATAAAGTTTGTGATACTTCTCCTTTTGCCTTGTTGACGCAGGTTATACCGTGCGCTTTGTTGTCTCTAGCTATCCATCCATCGACAGTGCATCATACTTTTAACCGTATTTGTTGGGCATTTTGTGTGTATTTGGAAGCTGTTTCAGTTCTCCCTCAACTTCACCTCATGCAGAACATAAAGGTAAACTAGGTCTTGCAATTTCTTAATTCCACTCGTAAATGATGTTCATGACTTTTTCACGGGTTCATTCTAATCGTTTTATGTGTTGTATTGTCTAATATTTGATAGATTGTTGAGCCATTCACCGCTCATTATGTTTTTGCACTAGGAGTTGCAAGGTTTCTAAGTTGCGCCCATTGGATCCTCCAGGTAGCTTATGTATAACATACACGCTTTTCATCATTTCGTGGAGCGTTCACTGGTCCGCCACACTTTCATTTGGAACTCGATTGACATTTGGATGGATATAGGCTATGTTCTTATAGAATTATTAGTAACTTTTTAGAAGGTAGTAATGGGTTCCAGGAAATGAGTAAATGAATAATAGGAAAATAGTTATGAATGTGTGATTGAGATTAATGTTTGAGAAATGAACTTTGTAGTAACGCCAAACAAAGACATAGTGTTGTTAGTTTTGAAGTAAACAAGCAAACATAAGCATGTTTATTTAGTTGTTCGGTTAACACAATTCTTATACTTCCCTTATAGAAACCTATTTTGTTTTCTAATTTATCACGACAAGTTAAAGGACATATCAATCAGGCGATGTAAATAGAAGCCTATGTTTGGCTCATTGTTTCTAGGTTATGAACGTTTTGGTCAACCCACTTTTCATATATACATTTCGTAAGATCCACAAATACTACCAACTTCTCCATCACTCATGTATCATTGTCTGTAAACACCAATGTTTATAAACACCTTGTTAGACATACTCAATATGTGTGAGACATACTCGCACCCTAATTATACAATAAAATATATATGTGATTTGGTTGTATACTCTATGCAGAGTATTGTACATACCGATATTGACGATATGGATATGAATTACTTTCCATGAATACAGATGGTTGATACTGAGGGACGTTTGTTAACAGCATTAGGTCATGGAATATGGCCTTCATTGGTTCTCCTTTCTGAACTCGTCCAAACTTTTATTCTGGCTGATTTTTGCTATTACTATGTCAAGAGGTAGGCTGCAAGCTTTTTATTGCGTTGAAGTGATTCTTATATGTTTGGCTAAACTTTAAAGATAGTTTTAATTAACCTTTCTTGACAACATATTTTAGCTTTTTAGAAGTTACATATCTTAATATTTTGGTTTCAAAAACTTAGTTTTCTTTCCAAGAAGTACTTTCTTAGTTTTCTTTCCAAGAAGTACTTTTCTTTATTTAAAGCTTAGCCAAACTTAGAATATCTCAAAGAACAATAAAAAAAATCGTCTTTTTTTTTGGCTTTTTGCAGTCTTCTTGGTGGACACCTTGTGTTACGTCTTCCCTCAGGCGTAGTGTGACTTGCAAAACTTTGTAGATAAACAATACTTCGTCCACGAACATTTTCGAGTCGAGATATTACGATTTCACAGGCGTTTATGGGATGATGGAGGATTGCATGTAGAGTTAGAGATTCATATTGGGTTGTGGCACATAAAATCTCAACACAGCGTTACTGTTCTCCTGTAGGCATTACTAGTATCCTAATATTATTTTTGTTATTAGTTCTCAAGAAAGATTTCCGTTATGTATTGAAAGATTTCCGTTATGTATTGAAAGATTTCTTGAAGCATAAATTCATTGTTGCATCCTTGTACCTCACTATATGATATTAACTTTTGTGGTTAAAAAATGTGGAGAATTTATGGTTAAAAAATATAGAAAAATTGTTGATTTCTTAAAACGTGAGGTTGAAAATGTATCTAAAGAAAAATGATTTCAAAAAAAATCTTTAACAAACAAGCCTTTAGCCGAGCTGTCTGATGTATGTATGATGACAAGGAACAAAAATACTTCAACTTCTTGATTGTAAATAGAAGTGCTCGAACAAATTCAGCATCACTTAAAGATGAGCATCAGCATTTTTAGGCATAGATAACAGGTATATACGAGAGCCAAATATCATTTTCTTAGGTTCGACAAATTATCTTTAACAAAAAAGCAAAGAAATTTACAAACAACAGCATTTCCGAGATTGCAAAAGAAATAAGAAGCAAGCAGTACTGATCATACGCAAATCATCACAGCAGGTGGCCTTTTTGTGCTCTCCGAGTGCGGTTGATGAATGGCTCAAAGAGATTGCTATTGTCCACCATATGAAACCCTATTGCTGCTTTTCCAATTCCCCCATTCTCTCTATGATTGCCTGCATTTTTAGAAGGGAAGAAAAATCAGACAAGGAAAAACAAAAACCTTTTATGTATCCATGCGACAACTGCAACACACTATTAGCCCTTATTTGACAACTATTATTTGGGGTAAACTGGAGTTTTGAATAGCGATTTTTTGGAGAATGTGTGGTTAAAAAGTGGAATAAAGTTTTGAGTTTACATGTAAAATATTATATTGTGTGAATGTGTAGTGGAAAATGAATGTAGAAAAAAGAGTTTGGAAATAATAGTTGTCAAATAGGAGCTTAATGTTTAATAAACTATTGTGAACATGGGGAAAATATCAACATTCAATTAGTAACACAGTTGTTACATCTTCTCGGTATTTCTTACCTTCTTGCTTGTTTCTTGGAGTTCTCCAGCAAGTATGAACCTGTCGAATATAAGGTATACCTTTAGAAACCAATAGAAAACAATCAGGACATGTATCGGCATAAAAATATGATTTTTATAAAGAATATATCTGCATATTCTGAAACGGGAAATTAGCAGGGAAAAATATACACAGTGCCCAATGACATTAATGAGAGAGTTTCTCAGCAGTGGTAATGCTTATTTCTCTCTCTAATGGGAGAGTCATCAAGATACAAATGTTTTATTTCTCATATAAAATCACATTAAAATCTTTTCTATCGTAATCAGAGTATGTTTGGCGAAGCCTAGGGGGAAAAAAAGTGAAAAAGAAAAAGTATTATTTGAAAGAAAAGCAAGCAAAGGCTTAATTTTGGACTTAAAGTTACTTTTAATTCTTTGTTTTTTGGCAAGCATTTATGGCAGAAAAGGTTGCTTGAATGTAATATTTAAGCTTAAGACATGCTTTAAAGTACCTACTAGTGTGCTGAAACATGCACACCACCATAAACCAGCACTAGACTGAGGCATTGATCAATACAGTGTAGTAATCTACTGATTCTGATGTGGTGGGATTTTAACTTGACCAATAGTATCACTTGAGTGTTACTGAGCAGGCATGAATCGACTGCCGAAAAATGACACGTGTAGAATGAATCAAATTTTTAAAATGGCTTCCCAATCTATGACATGAATATGCATATGAATTATGATAAAGAATTAAAAGGATTTCAGTATAAGATGAGAAATCTTCCGAGTTCCCAGATAACAAGATTTAAAAAGACTACATGGAGAATCATTAATAAAATAATAAATAATGAAGACTTGACAGGTAATGCTAAAAAATCATAAGATTATACTGTGCATACAAAATTGAATCTCAAAATGATTGCTTGGAGTTAATATTTCAAATTCAGAGGCATCTGCAAAGCAAAAGGAGTGACGGACCTT
>CAIGRB010112583.1:1786-35329 GCA_903798255.1 Fraxinus quadrangulata
AGAGATTGATTTGGTGGTTTAGATATGGAAGACATAAGAAGAAATTTTCCTCTTGTTTTCTTTTCTATGAAATAGAAAGAAATTAACTTTCTTGGACTTTGTTGAATAATGTCTGAAAGCAATGTATATGAATCTACAAATTTAAAAAATTATCCTTATGTTAGAACGTCTTCCCCAAGTGTGTTCTATAGCTCCAACGGAACTTGGACCTGGACTTGTGCTAATGATGTGGAAGAGAATTAATGTGTCTTTGTAAAAGTGGCATAGAAGCAAAGGATCTAGTCCGTTAATCCTTCCGAATATTTTGGAATTTCCTCAGTGAATTGCCTGATCATAATCTCTGAAGTGCTTATTGTAGGAAGAAAGAAAAGAGAGGAGATCATTTCTGACTTCATTGGCTTGTCAATGTTTACAGGGCTTAAATACATATGCTGTATATAAAAGAAAGAAATAAACAGTCTAATCTACACCTTACAATCCCCAGAAATGTGTCTAATCTATATCTATACAATCCCCATGAGTACTCCATAATCTACTCCCTATCTAGAGCATGTTTGAGCCCCATTTTTTTTTTTTTTTTGGAAAGAATGCATTTTGAAATAGTATTTTTAAGAGAATGTGGTTAAAAAATAAGAAAAAGTTTTGGATTTGTGGGTAATATTATTTTGTTGAAACTAAGAGAGAGAAATGTATTTTGAAAATAATGTTGACCAAAGAAGGGCCTAATGCACAATCATTGACCAAACCAGATTCCATAACAGCAATACAGCTAATTCAGCTATTTTCTGAAATCCCCTCAATCTGTTTCAAAAATCTCTCTCATTTTCAACTTGCTAACACCAAAATGGAAAGTAGGTCTTGGTAGTCCTTTGGTAAGAATATTTGCTTATTGTTTGTTGCTGGAAACAAATGGACTACAAATCTGCTTTCTTTCAATCTTCTCTTGGATAAAATGCCTATCAACTTCAACATGCTTGGTCCTATCACACTGAACGGGATTGTGAGCAATATTGAATATAACTTCATTGTATCCTCTTGAACAACTCGCAGATCCTTTAACAATATTTTTTAACCACAATTATTCACATTCTTTGAGCCATTGATCTGAATTCAGCACTTGATCTCGACACCACATCTTACTTTGGTGTGGTTTCCTGTGTCAGGTGTATTCTTGTTGTCGTGCTTTTGATTATCTATGTTTCGGACGTCCATTTCCCCTTGCTGTTCTTAGGCTTTAACTCTTATTGAAACGCTCACTCTCAATTGTCTAGTATGAACATACGTCTTCTTTGGACTCTGTTTCAATTCTAATGTTTCAGTCTCTGTGTTGACTACTAATGTAGAGGTGAAACTCTCATGCCTTGTATTCTTCCACAACTCTAGATAAACTTATCTTTAAGAACACTTTAATTGTTAGTTTCTTGGAATCATCAAAACCTGAGGGATTTAAGAAATCAAGTCCAATCCTAAATCTAACAAATTTCTTGTAACTTTCACAAGATCTCAAAACTTAAGCTCCGTAGTTCCAATGAGGGATTGTTGGAATAAGTATCAATGCTGTAACTAGTGTGTTGAAGTGAAGGTAAATCCCGGAATATCACAAAAAAGTAAGAGTTGAGGAAGAACACATGGGGTGTTAAACTTGGATGGTAGATCGTAGTTAGGCGGAAATCAATTGAATTTTGGTTCCAAATAGTAAATTCACTTGCAAGAAAGTAAAACTACTCAGCAGGAATGTATTGCCCTTCTTCTTCCTCAAGTTTCATCCATTAGAAGTAAAAAATTAATTCATATTGATACTTAACTATGAAATTGATAAATAGGTCTTAAAATTTGCTCATGAAATTTAACTATATATTTGGATGTCCAGGTTCGTGGTTTTCTGGGGCAACAACAATTGGAGGATGCCCTTACCGGCATGGACCTCATAATCATTCCTGCTGGTGTGCCCAGGAAACCTGGGATGTCAAGAGATGATCTTTTCAACATCAATGCAGGAATAGTTAGGACCCTATGTGAAGGAATTTCAAAATGCTGTCCAAAGGCCATTGTTAACCTTATTAGTAATCCCGTGAACTCGACAGTGCCAATTGCGGCTGAGGTTTTCAAAAAGGCTGGCACCTATGATCCAAGAAGACTTTTGGGAGTCACGATGCTTGATGTTGTCAGAGCTAATACCTTTGTGGTAAGATTTGTTTGCTTTGGCATGTTGATCTCTGTCTATTCTATTTTTTTTTATTTTTTTTTTTTTTGTAAAAAGTGCTTATTTATATTTTCTCTCACACATAAAGATGTGCATTCAAGATAAAAATGTGTTGATGAATACACAATCAATTTTTTTGGTGGTACACCTTCCATTTATTATTTGGCTGCTAAAACTCTCTTCTAGTATATTTCATGATCAAGTGCCTTATTGTTTCTTCACACTTCCATCGTAACAATTGAATATAAAATCTTGTTTGACATTGATTCTATTCCATAATGGTCTGTAGGCTGAAGTTTTGGGGCTTGATCCTAGGGACCTTGATGTTCCAGTTGTAGGAGGCCATGCTGGTGTTACTATTTTACCTCTGCTCTCCCAGGTTGAGAACATGTTTGCACAATAAATATACTTGTCATTTCATGTCATTGAAATTCACAGTAACTTTCTGAAAGAACTTATCTCGATGGATGCAGGTTAAACCTCCATGTTCTTTCACTCAAGAAGAAACCGAGTACCTGACATCTCGTATTCAGAATGGTGGAACTGAAGTTGTTGAGGTAGGATATATTCTTACGTGGAATAATTGTATTACAAGTTCATAGTTCTTATTTCTTTGAATATGCTGACTCAATATTCCTGAACTCTTGAGTTGCATGAGGATCACTGACGGTTAGCCTGTTTTACATATGGAAAAAGGGAATATTGAGTGGTCGCTGAATTCCAGGCTTCTATTCTACCTTTAAGCTATTGTTTATTGCAATTACTTTGTCTATTGCAGGCAAAAGCTGGTGCGGGATCTGCAACTCTTTCAATGGTGCGCTTTGTTGTTTAAATTTTAATTTTTTAATTTTGTTTGTTCCTTTTACTGCCAAAGAATGTTTGATTCTCTTCTTTGAAAAGTTGGCTAGTTTTATGGGAAAATATGCATCAATATTACAGGCATATGCAGCTGTCAAATTTGCGGATGCATGCTTACGTGCTTTGAGAGGAGATGCTGGTGTCATTGAATGTGCTTTTGTTTCTTCTCAGGCATGTTATTCAAGTTTCACCAGCCTAGATTGTCTTACGGATCTTATTTAATGTATCTATTATACATCAAATCTATTTACTTTCATTATCTAACGAGATTTCTCTTTCAGGTGACTGAACTTCCTTTCTTTGCTTCAAGGGTACATCTTGGTCGAAATGGTGTTGAAGAGATATACCCACTTGGTCCTCTAAATGAATATGAGAGGTCTGTCAAAATATTGCTGAAATCGTTTGATGTTGATTGCGAGTTGTTGTGTTTAAAGCTAAGAAGAATATGTGTCCATGATTTTGTTTTGACAGAATTGGCTTGGAAAAGGCAAAGAAAGAGTTGGCTGGAAGCATTGAGAAGGGGATTTCCTTTGTAGTTAAATAAAATGGCTACTGGAAGATTTCTTCATGGTTTTCCTTCTCGATAAATCACACCTTCTGGAATAAAGTGGCAGTGGTGGTTGTACCAAAAAAGATAATCTGTAAACTGAGAAGATGGCCAATAAATGATGATTCTATGGTTGAGGGCCAATAAAGTGGGGAGATTTGATGTGCATTTGAATAATTTTTTTTAGCTTTGAATCACTCTCTTCATCAGAGTATCTGCTCCTTTTTAACTTACAAGGCTGCAAATTAACATTTCATTAAGATCCTTCAATAGCACCATGTTTTTTCTTGGTCGATTTCAAGTTTCGAACATTAAATTCACATTCTTCACCCATGCATCCGACTATATAGGATAAAAACAAAGATCGAGCACAAATTTGCCAAAAATCACTGTGTTGTAGTGTGAAAATTAAAATCGAACCTTAATTCACATAAAACCGTAGAAAGAATTATAGTAAATTGTTTATGTTTTTGGCCCCAGAAAGTTCAAAATGACAAAAATTTTAAAACTTTCAAATTTGGGACGTACGGAGCCTAATTTCCTCCTTTTAAGTCATTTAAAACTTTCATATTCCCTAATAACTCATCAAGAATTCCTCCCAGCCCCCAAGAACATCAAGACCCGAATCCACCACTATAATTACAAAACACACAAGCCAAGAGGGGAGATGGATTTTTCAATAAATTGGGCAACAAATATATTAATCCGAAGCAGCAATATCCTGAAATCTGAATAATGTTAAATTAGAGTAACAGAAGGGAGTACTTCAAAACCATTAATTCACATCGGGATTTCCTGAAAAAAATAATTCACAATGCAATTGCCTAGACATATATGAACAGACAAACTATTACAACAAGAAGGTTCCCATTTTGGTCTCCAGAGAGCCATGTCGTCCCCAAAATCTGATGCGATTATGTAAAAAGATACAGCCACAAAAAAATATCAGTCCTCTTGCGTCCAAATCTTCACAGTCTTATCATTTCCAAGAGCACCAGATGCAATCATATTCTCAGTTGGGTTACATGATACAGATATAACAGTGTCCGTATGACCTTCCAGCTTTTGAACTATTTTTCGTGACTGAAGCTCCCATAAGTAGACATTGTTATCCTCAGAACCACTTACTATATACTTCTCATTTGTTATAGAAAATGCTGAAGAAATGCAGTACCTAGAATTGACATGGCCTGTGTAGGTTTTCAAAAATTTGCCAGTGGAGTAGTTCCAGAGTCGCTGTAAACAAGCATTCAACAATTGAGATGGGGAACATTAACTAGCAAGGTTGCTAAGAAAAAGAAAAAAAAAATTACCAATATTTTCCTAGCATGAAGATACAATCTTAGAGTTCTCACCCCACATGTCTGCTATGCAACAAGTATGCACAAGAAAGACACAAGAGATAGCAATGAATTTAGATAGATCCATAATAGAAGCAATGTTCTAATTATATATAAAGGGCCGTAAGGTTTTGAAGGCCTCTCTCTAGCAGATGACGGTTTTAATTTTGCTGCTTTTTAGTCTATAGCTTATCCAGTCTCTTGTCCTAAACAACCATTATAAAAGTGAGGAGACCACACAATACAGAGGAGGCATGAACCCATTTGCTTCGTCAAACCATGAATCTCTGTGATGACTAGACAGATACATCAATTATTCACTTTTTATCGTTATTATACTTTTATGATCATATATATTCAAAAACATAATTCACGAAAAAAAACGTAATTCACGAAATCGAAAAATTAATAGCTTTATGGTTTCCTCAAACAGAGTCTATAATGCTATAACTAGAAGGAAAAGAAGTATCTTCAGCAATCACTAGAATCAAAGATGTTACATCTACCTACATGTCCCATATATTTTTCATTGCTAAAACAAAATAACTATATATTTCACATGATCAATTAGCCGTATCAAGGGATCGTCACAAATACAGTCAACAATTCTGAATAAATAGAGGGTTAGTATTCCGAATAATGCTACACATATATGATTTAATTACAAAAAATGTACTTCTAGTTAAGTGGTCACTGCATGTCCAGAGTTCTTACCAGTTCAGCTGATTACACCCCAACTAATGACCTCATCAATGACAGCGATATTCAATTATATTTAAAAAAAAATATTACAAATAGTATTGGAAAACAGAAAAGTTAAAAATGAATAGCCAGTAAGCCATTTCTGACCCAAACCAAATAATTTGCACAGGCTAAGCATAGCAGCAAAATTTCATCAAGTCTAGGGTGGAGATGCTTTCATTTAGTCATTGTTAGTCTCATTTTTTGAGAATAGATTTTGTAAAAACTCATTTTTCAAATAAGAAAAAAATTTTGGATTTACGTACAAAATTATTTTATCAAGGAGAATGTACGGTTTAAAATCAATTTTAAAGAATGAGGCTCAAACATGGGCTTAGTAAATATTTTGATGTCTAGATTTGAGATTAACAAGTGTACGGACACATTTTTTAGGATTCTTGTATTTCTGAAATTTAAGAATATTTTCGCCATTTTAGTTGAGAAGTAAATGGGTCGTAATTATGGTCATGCACTGATAAACGATGTTATCTAACATCATTTCTGTTTTATTTGGGTTCCAAGCTAAAATAGTTTTGAAGACACAGGAATTCTAGGTTCCAAGATGCCTCTGTTTGGTACACATTCTTTCAAAATACATTCTTTCAAAACTCATTTTTAACCATACATTGTTCAATAAAATAATATTTTTCCATCACATCGATAATTTTTCCTTACTTTTTAACCACATATTTCTCATCATATCACTATTTAAAATTTTTCTCAATAATATCCATCAAACACACTCAAATACAGGTTTATGGAACTAAGTAAATACATGTTTCCAGTTAAAATCTAGAAATAATTGACAAACAAAAATTTAATGGAAGGATGCTTCTTGCAATTCTAAGACAAACTAATAGCCACTCAAGAACACAAGATCCCAATGCTACTAAACATTAAAAATGAAGAAGGCAACATATTCTTAATCAAATAGAAATCCCATTATCAAGAAATATTTAGTTCTTTCCAAATAACATTAGCCCAATTAACCTCAAACTAAAGTTTTCATAGTCATTTACTTTAAAATTTCCGAAGAGGCTTCTTCAAGCAACCAATAATATGATAAGAATTATACTGAAGTCCAATCTCTTAGACAAAAATTAATCTTTCAAATAAGGAAACATAAAGAGAGCAACTTACCAAAGTATTGTCCAAAGTCCCAACGAGAATAAACTTTCCATTAGGAGAAAACTTCACGAAACTAACAGGTGGATGCTCATCATCAATCAAAGTCTTCATGCAATGTCCAGTAGAAGCATCCCAAATCCTACAAAGCCCATCATAGCTACTCGAAACAATCAGCGTCCCATCCCGATTAAAATTAACCGCAGTCACCGGGTCGGAGTGGGCAGGAAGCACCTTTATACACTTCCCAGACTTAATATCCCAAATGCGAACCGTCTCATCATACGAACCCGAAGCAAGCATATTCGACTGAGGATTAAAATTCACACAGAACACATAATTAGTATGTCCAGTGAGAGTCTTGATGTGAGATCCGGACGATACATCCCACAGGCGAATAGTCCGGTCATCAGCACCAGTGATGAGATAGCGGGAATCGGACGAGAAAGCGAGGTCGGAAACTCCATTTTCGTGGCCTTCGAATACGTGGTGGACGCCGGCGGATGAACCGGAGAGGGAGTAGGTACGGGCGGTCTTGTCGGCGGAGGAAGAGGCAAGGAGGCGTCCATCGTCGGAGAATTTGACGCTGGATATAGCGCGTTTGTGGGCTGGGAGAGTTTGGTTAAGCTTGTAGGGTTTGAAGGATTCAGTTGGGTCTACTGTTGATGCCATTCTTCTCCGCAATTCAATTCCGGTGGTTCAGGGTTTCGACTTTCCAAAGGGGTTTTAGGATTCTGTGCCGAAGTCATGTTTCGCCCCAATTTTTTTTGTTTTTTTGTTTTTTTTTTCAAAATCATTGAAAATGACACATTATTCTAATAAAATAATTTGTAAATGAAACCATATTTATTTATTTATTTATTTTTACTTTTTACACATTTTCAAAAAAATCACTTTTCACCTAATCAATTTTAAAAAATCTCTATCAAATAAGACCTAAATAATATAGGACCTAAATATTACTACTTAGCTAGCACATATAACGTGACACATCAAATAATTTGGTAAATTAAATGTTAGCCTTTGAAGTGCCCAATTCGCGAACCAAGTTAAATACAAGCAAAGCAAACCAGCGAAGGCTCTCATAAAAATGATGAATTATCCTCCGTATTCAAGCTATCAACAAGGGCATGTGGGCAAAGTGAGTAAAGTGTGACTCTATAACAAAATTTAGTAATAAAACAGACAATAACGAGTCTCTCCAAAATGATCACATCACCTCAACACAACGCTTGAAGAAAAATCTATAAATACTCTTATTGGAAGAAAAAAAGTGTGCAATTCAAAAATCTCTATCAAATAGTTATTTTCCCTCTTGTTCTAGTTAAAGCATCTAAACTTGTGAATTTAGGAGGTAAAACTCATAGTTAGATGAGAAGATTTGTTGATTATATTTACATTTGATCTTCGATTGTAATTGTTTAATCAATAAAATTGTTTGATTCGATTTTTATCGTCAATATAAACTAATGAGTCTCACCAATTAAATGATAGTAGAAATTAAAATTTGTTGAAATTATGAAACAATACAAATGAGTAATGAATATGTGACTAAAATTAAAATTTAACTTTGTCCTAAGTAGAGATAGTTTCCTCAACAAATTTATCTCTACGGTAATGAAAGTTTGAAGCTTTGAATCATGTAATGTTTCTTCTGAACGCATGTTATAAAGTACAATCATGCTACATGAACAAGGTAGACATAAAACTTAACATAATATCACATAGCATTCTATCATTAGACAGTATAAAACACAACCAATTTTTCAATCAAATTATCTACTACCACAAACATTTATGTCATCCTTTTGTCAAATCCTTCTTACTAGATAGCTATATCCTAAAAAATAAAGCCTCTGTGAATTTGAATTGTTTTTGGATCAATTTTTAATTTTTGTAATTGATTGGGTCACTTCAATTCGATTATTGTAACCTGGTATTTTGATTGCTCTCGATTTTATTTTATTTTTTTCATAAATTTGCTTTATAACTAAAGCGTGTGAGATTAAAGCCCTGTTTGAACCACATTATTTTTTCCATTCTCATTCTTCTACTATTTTTTAATTACATTTTTCAATAAAATAATATTTTCCATCACATTAATAATTTTTCCTTCTTTTTCAATTACATAGTCATCATCACATCACAACAAAAAAAAAATGCATTCTTTCGATTTTAATATGCATCAAACACACTTAGTAAAAAAATGAGGACGAAAGTTTTGAGTATGTGTACATAAATAAATTATTTAAACAGTAAGAGAAATAGATCTCACAAACGGTCATTCAATCTCTTTCTTTTTTCCTTGTGCTTCTACAAGTTCAGCAATATTCAACCTTACAGACAAAATATCCAGAACTTAAGGTCATGTTTGGCCTTCATTTCTCAAAACTCATTTTTTATCCAAATTTATTTTCAACCACAGATTTCATGAAACTCACAACTTTTATCAAATTTTTAGAGCACATTTCATCAACTTTTATCAAAATTTACTAAAAATGTGATTTAATCCAAACCAAATAGGGGCTTAATATGAAGGATGTTTGGTTGAAAATGGGGTTGGAGAAAATGAATTTTAAAGAAGATAGCTCAAACAGCCAAAAGAAGGAAGTTAAAATCATAGGTATAAAAAAAATGGTAGAACAGAAGCCAGGGCAATAAGCAGCAAAGAGAGAACAGGAGAAATACGTCATTGGGATAAAAACTTTGTAACTTTTATTTGATGAGCAGGCCCAAAATCCCTTATATAAAAATACAGCAATGCCCTACTGAGTCTCTGAAAAAACCTACCTGCATTTTCGCGTAAACTTCTCTACAGTTCTTTTATTGATGAATAGGCATGAATATGTTTATCAGAGCATTCTGCATCCCACGAAAAATCCTTCATCATTGCATCTGTCATCCTTCGGTTCCATTCTGATGGATTGTTTGTCTGCAGACACGGATATTTAGAACTACGAAAATATAAAAGCTAGTAGTCAAAAGCTCAGCAAGAGATTTTTCTCCCTCAACGATAGGAGAGGATGTATGTAAACTTTGTGGAAGAAATACATACAATTTCCTCGACAGCTTGGCTCAATGACATTTGTGCAAAGGTTTTGTTGATGAACTGTGAGAATTCAGTGCTCCCCATATCATGATCTCCAAAGTGCCTGTTAGGAATACAGTTGTACACAGAGACGTGGATTTTATTCCTTCTCTACAAAACTAAAGGAAAACTAAACTAATGTTCGCTAATTTGCTATATAACACATTAACTAACCCGAATCTGCTGTCAGTAGAACGTACTGCAATGGGAGCTGCTCCATATTTCAGGGCCTTGAGCTACATATTGAAAATAAAGGAACATGTAAAGTGGAGAATATTCAGTAAGACTACATGTCGACAATATCAGCCAGATGGTGCATTTACGGTTATGTATCATGCATAACCATTGACTAAATGTGAAAAATGTTTATAGCAGACAACATAGCTGACTTTCACCCCCACCTCCATCCCCCGAAAGAGGACTATAATATAGCAGGCATATAAACACATGCAAAAGATGAATAGATAGATAGTAAATGTGCTCTGGCGATTATTTAAACCTTCGGAAAACGACCTCAACAACAGCTAAATAGGTGGTGCAAGAGCCACTGTAAGTGTTTAGTTGATAAGAGCATAAACTATGTGCATGAGATAAACCTTTGTGTACTTTATATACTGCAAGTCTGCAACCACTCAACCCTTGTAGGACGAAGTTATATGAGCTCATCATATGTCCATGCAATTATCCAATCGCATAGAGGGGCAACCACTAGCACACAAACCCAATGAGACAGGACAGCAAAGTTCAGGGTAGGAAAAAAAATGTACAAAACTTATCAAGTTCAGAGTTCAAATGCAGATATCTTGACATCTGTTCATCACATATTAGGAAGTTGTCTAAGGTCCCCTAGTTTTAACATAAGATGATGAGAGAGAGAGAGAGAGAGAGAGAGAGAGAGAGAGAGAGAGAGAGAATGCTTGCATATTCAGAGGGAGAGATCTTTACTGATCACGAGTTACTGATATAAGGTCCCCTAGTTTTAACATAAGATGATGAGAGAGAGAGAGAGAGAGAGAGAGAGAGAGAGAGAGAGAGAGAGAATGCTTGCATATTCAGAGGGAGAGATCTTTCCTGATCACGAGTTACTGATGATAACCAAGAATGCTTTCACAAGGCTGTTGGTACAATACAGCTCCAGTGACATCTGACTAAATTGCATAAAACTTTCTACAGCAAACACCCACCTGTGGTCATTCATACGGGGATTGCGCTCCCATTTTCTGCTTACTGGCTGATCTTGGACTCACAACCACATATTAATAGGTAGACAATTCAAGAATTTTCCATAATATTTGTACTACATTGCTATGTGTTCATCTAAAAATATTTCTTCTTTTAGTGGATTGTAAGGAAAAAACCACCCTGACTGACCACCTATCCCAAGAAAAACAAATACATGAAACAAGTGTCTCAAAGTAGCTTGCATACATCTTTTCCCACCATCTTTTTGGGGGTTGGGTATTAAGTGATTCTTTGGCCATACAAGAGTCTATTGGTAGCCGTCCTTAACATGCTAACATTCAAAATACACACATCTTTAACAGAAAGTTACATAATCTTGTTTGTAAGTTAAGGATTGTCTACAACACTGTCAAAGTAATGGCTATAAATTTGCATTGGAAAGTAATTTCTTTCTGAGCATACGTTATTGCTGCTAAAGAGTAGTGTCATTTTGTTCTCTGTATAGTAACTAAAAATTTGCAACACGTACCGGCACTTGAAGCAGAAGATTATTAAAAGACGAGCACAACATAATGTCAGACCCTGCAAATATTAAATGCGATAATTCATCATCGTAGTTGTCTATGAATCTCACATTTCCATCCTGCAGCATGAAAGAATTGAACAGCGTATTAGTTTCAAGCAATCCTGTGAGAAACACCTGAAGCGAGTTTAGTTTTTAAATCAGATAAAAAAATGTGCGCGCCAATCATTGGTCTAGTGTAAATAAGACCATAATATTTAGTGCTTGTTTGACACCCGTTAATTTAATTTATGGTTTGCTACAGGATCATTTTCAACCACATTCACACAATAAAATATTCAACATGTATACCAAAAATTTTTCCCTACTTTTTAATCACACGTTCTCCTAAAAATCACTATTCAAAACTCTTTTTTTTACAATAATGGTTGTCAAACAGAATCTTAAAGGCCTCCAAACTGTAACCATGTGAAACAGAAATTTTTCAGTGCTCAAAATGAAAACTGTTGCTTCTCAATCATTTGTTCACAGGACCAGCATACCCGTAGAGTTTTAAAACAACTTGATGCAAAGTGATGCTTGACAATGAGACGGTGCTTAAATCACAAACAACAATGTCATTTATTTTAAGCCAACCACTTGGTTTAAGCAGCTGGAGACAGATCAACCTAGCTTCAGGCACAAGACATATCCCATTTAGATTTCTGATTTAATGTTAGTAACTATTGGATCAAGGGTACATTAACATTTCCAGAGGATTTGGGACTGTAACAGCTAGGGCGAGATTTACTAGGGCTTTCTTTCTCTGTTTACTAATCATAATAAAGTAAAAGAAATTTATATACAATGATTACAATCACAGGAAGAACTTACATTTTGCTCCACATTTCAAACCCAGGAATACATCAGAGTAAAGCAGTAACTTCTATATAGCAGGGATCAGGATGTACTTTAGAATGATGTAAATAGTACTGGCGCGAACCTATTTTATATGCTTCTTGTTGAAGAAACCTACGAGTATAGGTTCTTCTAAGCTATGCAAACAAGATTTTTTATCTATAAATCAGGAACTATCCTTGTCCATTTCAGGCAGAAACGTTTCTTGCTCCCATTGAACCATATTTATTTTACAGTTAAAGATGTCTTCTATTGAAGATAGAGAAGAATCTTCATTCAGAAAGGTCACAACCTCTATAGTCAAGATGATAACTATTCCTATTATTCGTTTTATATTTCTTTTGTCGCTCTCTTTGTAAGTGATCAAATTTTCTGAAAAAATATTCGAAGTGACATTTTTACTTTGACCACCAAAGGAAGATATCCTCAATGAGGATTTCAGATTTATCTAAAGGAGGAAATTAACACGTTAACTATCTTGCTTGGTGAGTAAGTTTGCAAGATTGAACCTCACAGGAATCGAGGGGGGTCTGCATAGGTGTTACTATTGCCGGTAGAGGGAAGTTGACTCTACCACTTAATAATATGGACAATAGTTTAGTGATTCCAAGTATGATGGCTCTTGGAGATAATCATGTAATGACTTGGATCATTGACTCTGGTGGAAGTAAAGTTCAACAAAATCATTTTATGTAAAGACACACGCGAGATGTATGGACAAAGAGACTATTAAAAATTAAACCACAGTTTCCCATGTGAAAAGAGTAAATAAAATGTGAAGAGACTGCCAAGTGCCAACAAGCCACTTATAGTTTGTACTGAACACACAACCAGAAAGTTCATATCTCCAGGGGTAATAATTGTTGAATTGGTTTAACAAAGATGAGCTTACTCAGTTTTCTGGAAGAGCCTGTTATGAGAAGAATATGATAAGAACTTGAGAGTTTGAAGTGGAATACATGAAAATGGTCTACACTACAGCAATCAATTTCAGTTCACAAAATAGCAAAATACTTAAGATGCAAACTCACTCATCGAGGCAAATAAAAGGCTCCCTAGAAAAACAATTAGCTGAAAGCAGAAAATGCAGGTAAAATACCTTCATTTCTTCCTTAAAAAATTCCAAGGCCATGCTTGTGCCTGTAGATTGACTAAATCCCATAAAGATAAACTGCAGAGAACCCACAAATGAATCAGATATGTAAACTACTACGTACAAAATAAAAGAAAAGAAAAGAATAAAAACTCACTGGTTTACTGGTTAGTTAATGCTTTTGACTTGAAAAATTATAGTTAATGAAACGGGAAGCAGATGTCTTGGTACAAGTATTAAAGTAAACTCACTTCAGTTATCATTATGTTTATCAGCAGATTTATTGATAAATCACTGTTTCTTTCTAAAAACAGAATTTTCTGATATGTGAGTGAAAACCTGAATGCCCTTTTTAGAAGCCATCCACACGAGCATCTTTAAGCTCTCCAGGTCAAAATCTGAAATGTCTGAGCATATGCATCCAACCTAGACATATATTATTGTTGAAATATGCTGAATTGTGGTAATATGTAGTCAGGTAACTTAAAACAGGTATGGAACTGAAATAGGTCATGCTGACAATTAATGGAACACTGCACAAGTTGCGGACTGACAGGTGATTAGTTTATGGAATAAAAGACAGCATAAGACAATTTTTCTCTTTAGGTTCACTGTTCACATATTTGACTATTTTCCCTGTTTGACCTGGGGAAATTGCATTACATGTGCAAAAACTTTTAAGCATATTGCTAAAGAAATAGTTATAACAATATGCCTTCGAAGGAGATACCGTGCCAACTATCTTGAGAATGTTAGCATGCTTCCAAAGCGGGTAAATTAATTCTAAACTTCACTTGATCATATGGTGGCTTGTTAGATATTAGTAAATATTCCAAACTGCTCAGTTCCATGCACTTAACCACAAAGCCAGCATATTTGAACTGGAACCCAAAGTTAACCTATTAGACATTAGATAGATATCACAGCTGAACTCCCAAGTGAACGCAAGAAAAGGATCACCATGACGGAAGTTCTTTCTTATTTTCTTTCCCTTTTTTTTTTTTTTGGCCTTCTCTTCTTTGTTTCCTACCAAGGGGAGTGGTCGAAAGGCATAATTTCCTTATCAACAAAATCAAGTCACCAAATTTGTATACACGAGGAGATATAAGCTAACGCAAGACAATTTTCCCACAAAATAATTTTGTACAGAATTCAAGCACTGTCCATATCGGAAATCTTGATTGCACCACATGTTCGTATGGATTGGAAAACGACCACAAACCATCTGAAAAGAAAACTTGGATAATGGTATGCATAATGTCACCAATCTCAAATCTCGGAGAATAGGATGAGAAATGGAGCTCTTCTACTGTAACGGCAACTTCATTTTGTACATAGCATGTCTAACAAATAAGTATTATAATCATTCTACTATAACACATACTTCTAACTTTGAACTACATTTATTGATTCAAACAACAAATCAGTCATTAGAAGTATATTTTTCCATTTTATATATTTTTTTATTTATTACTTTAATAATTATATTGATTCTCTCATAACCCAATTTTTTTCAAACGGACTGCTGTCGTAACCTGAATATCAAATTGCAACACTTTCACAATCTGGCTGTCAATAACACTCTTGCAGTTACTCCATAATAAGCTACCTAGGGCTGAACACTCACGAGAATTTTGGATGCCTGTTGTGGTAAATCCAGGTGCCGCTGCAATGAGGCCTTGCACACAGATTTCCCTTTCACATTATCTGCATTATAGTTTTGTGGAAGAAATTTGTCAAGGGAAGGATCCCAGGTTGATTTATCAAATCCACAAGGAGCAATCTGCAATTTGTCCCTGCACCAAAGCTCAAACAAGAGTCCTATAGGATAAGGCAATGTCATTTCCCAATAGGATTTACACGAGAAAGTGGAAAAGAATCAAAAGCTTAATGGTTAAGGACCCATCTGCCATCGCTTTTGAAAAGCCAAAAGGAGCTTTTGACACCCAAAAGCTGTTTTTGAACTCGTTTGGCTAATTTTATGAAAATTCTTCTGATATTTAGAACAGTTTTTAGAAGAAGCTAGTCCAGTGTGACTTCCTCTAAAAACAATTCTAGAATAGGAAGCTCTTTTAAAAATTAGTTTCCAAATAAAAATTAAGGTAACTTCCTCCAAAAACTCTTCTACAAGAAGTAAAAGCAGAAGCAACAGTCATGTCAAACGGGTCCTAAGTAACTTTTATGTCATTACATTAAGTACGTATATTCCTTCACTGGAAGGAGTTCATGAACAGACAGAGAGAGAGGCAGGAAGACTAATAAGATGATAGGTTGGCTTAACAATCCAATTTTCAGAATTCCATAAGAAGCAAACATACTTGTGAATAGTTAAGGTGGGTTCCAAGCCATGACCCAATCCACTAATAATATGGTCTTTCGATTGTATGGATGGCATTATTATGACTTTATTGGAGTATACAACTCCACCCTGAAAATTGATAGAAGATATGAAACATGAAAAAAAAAGCACTAGCTTAATTGGTTATGATGTGGTGCAAGATATAAATTAAATAAAACGCTCGAAGTAAGAAGGGAATCTAAAATTAGATAAAATAGTTAGTAATGCTTGATTTGTATATGTTAATATATGTAGGCATTACATGTATGCACAAAATTATAATAATTGAACAAAATTTCAATTACTACACACTTTTTGAAACCTATTACTTTTTTGCTTCAGTTAAGATGTACAATACACGTAATTTACTACATCATACTCAACGAATAGTGCTACTTCTAATTAAAATTAAAATTTACTATTAAACTAGAACCACGAGAAAATTTTAGATTAGAGTTTTTCGCATACTCTTCAAATCAAATATATTTTACCAGTACCTATATAACATGCCAAAATTTTCCCGACTCATATTTACTAATTATGTCCATGACAATGCTCCCATATAGATGGGATTGAAGCTAAGACACAAGTACAGATGAACATATGTCAAGGATATACAACGATCACTTGGGGTATAATTTAAGTTATTTTTGGCTAACAGATAAGAAAGTTATCTATATAACAACATTTTTAAAAATTTAATATATATTCCAACAACAGGATCAACAA
This sequence comes from Fraxinus quadrangulata, assembly GCA_903798255.1. Lineage (NCBI taxonomy): Eukaryota > Viridiplantae > Streptophyta > Magnoliopsida > Lamiales > Oleaceae > Fraxinus > Fraxinus quadrangulata. Next base: position 18,451 of record CAIGRB010112583.1, read on the forward strand.
TGTATCGTAATTCTATGTAATCACAAAGAAGTTCCACATGCACAGTGAAGTATATTAAATAGCTCCTTCCCAAAAATGAAAACAAATGCATAGTATTCAATGCCTGCTATAAACACCTACCTTAATGGAAATGCATATAATTAAGGACTTCATATTAAGGTAAGGAAGAAAAATGTACCTTTAAAATGTTGACAAGGTGAGCTTTCTTGTTATCTTGCAGGCGATCGAGACGGTATAGTCTTGAAGGATCAAGTCCACATAAGGCTAGCTTTTCAGGTTGCTCAAGACACTAGCAGAATTAAAAGCCTCGGTGAGATGACAATATGCGTCTAATATGTGTATTTGTTCACGTAAACACACATTGAAGGGAAAAACTAGCAAAAATTTAAGATTGTGATCCCAAAAAACAACAATAAAATACGATGCTTGCCTGGGAATCAAAGCCCTGGCAGGTCAACAATATCCTAGTGCCTTCAAGTCCCTGCAAATTAAAACAGATTATCAAGTCAAATGACAAAAGACAACTTTTATAATCAACAAGTAACTGTTATAATCAAAGACAAAGCCTTAGACTAGTAAAGAACCCCCACAAATGGACTTGTATAAATAAAAGCCCACTGATTCTGTAGGAGAAATCTCCAGCTTTACACTAAAACTGGGAGATTAAAAGCCCATGATTGAGTAGAAGTACATTCGAAATCTGCTCCGAGGTAATGGTCCTTAGGAAATAGCTAACATAGTGACATAGCTAAGAATTTCCACAATCAAGTTTTACTTGTAATCAGAAAGCCTCCTATTTTCCAATGCATGGTGTTAAAAGAGCCTGAACAGTTAAACATCGCACCTGATTGACAAAAATATCCCAGAAGAGAGGCCCAATAATAGATGTTTGCCAATTGTGTATATGAAGAACATCAGGTTGTTTTCCTGATTTAACTATATAGTCCAGTGAGGCGCGTGAGAAATAGGTGAATCTGACACATCAACATTAAATGACGTATTACAAATCTATTCCAGCAGTCAAAAAGAAAAACAGTAGCATGCATATAGTTCTAAACAACAAAAATTCTATTAAATAGCACAAATAATGAATCCACAAACCAAAAAACCTGCAACCGGAAGAGGCATACCGAGCCCAGTTAAATACATGGATTGCAACAGCATCCACTGTAATTGACATTCCACCCACCCACTCACCCTTCAGGTAGGAAACTCTCTCAGGTTATTTACTCCCATCCTCAATCTAAAAAGAGCATTAACAACCATCCAATCTTGAGAAATGTTTTAGTAATTATGTATATCGAGATATTATTACATCTTCCCTACACGCTTGCACATTCCCTAGTCCCTACTTGCAAGGATTCCCCCTTTTCTGCTCTCTTAATATTTCCCTCGCAGACCTCCTAATTTCTCTTGCTCATTTAAGCTAATAATTATATTCTTAATTGTATTTATTCTGGTTTATTCGAGGCTTCCATTTTGACCCTTTTTCTTCGAACAAGAGTATCATTTAGGACCAGAATTGAAGGTAAAAGTAACCAGAGTATTAAATAATTTAATTTAAGTGATAGTTTGTAACTGAGTATGATTGTAAGTATCTGATATGTTCTTGTTTTCTATTACAACGTCCATCATTTATTTCTATTCCGGATATGCTTCTTAATATTAAACAACCATGTTATGATTAAACCTGTAGAAAAAAGTATTTTCTTCTCAAACTAGCTTCCATAGAACTAAAACAATAGCATGTTTTCCATATTTTGGTATAAATGATTCCTGTTCTGTGATTTTTTACTTGACCTGTATAATACCATTTTCAACCTTCAGCAGTTGAATTCTTCTTTCTCTTAAAATAATATTTACAATTCACTACTACCAGAAGTTGTGCGTTCTGCCCTCCACGGTCACAACCCCCCACCCAGAAAATGCCAATTCTAAAATCCTAGCTTCATCCTGCTTATTGGGTCAGTCAATGATACTCATAAGTACTGATACTGGATGCTTGTTGGGTCAGTCAATGATTCTCGTAAGTACTGATACTGGAACTGGCACCGGAACCACAATTATCAACTTCATAGGTTTATGGTTCAGGTAGGAGTGGGTGAAAGAACCATCAAAATTAGGTCAACTTAATCCAAAAGGGAAAGTTGTAGTCCCAACTTTGGATTGCATACAACAAAACCAACCATGCTACAAGGCTTACATGCAGAATTCCTTTGTTAGTGCAGCCAAAGTAAAATCAAACAATAAGTCCCTAGAAGTTTAGTTTGGGATATTTTACAGTATGAGGAAAAAAATTTTAACACTGCATTGTCGAACACTTTAATCACATTTTATATCTAATAGATATTACCATATTGAACTGCAAACCACATGACAGGCATCAAGGATAATATGAGATATTTGCAACTATTTCCTAAAAGTGTGTAAGATGGACTTTACCAAGTAATATCAAAGAAGAATTTGGAAAAGAATATTACATACCTTTCGAAGTCATTTGAGTAACCATACACTCTCTCTTGGCTGAAAAATGACGAATAATACACAGGTTGTATAAAAGTAACTCCAATGCTATGGACAACCCTGTGTACCAAGCATGAAAACCAATTTAGTTTAGATATACAAACCGAGAGAAGCACTGCAGAAGAAATAAACATCTATCATATATTCAAAATGTTATGAGTTGTATGCATCAATTTAGGCTTAAATTTAATCTTTACATATACAACAGATTTATATATAGTAGGTGCATAAGTCTAGAATTATTTCCTGATTAGATAGGATTATTTCCTAATGAGAAATATCCTCCGTATGTGTATGTGTGTGTGTGTGTGTGTGTGTGTGTGACCCGTTTATGAATTAATGAAATATAAGTTATTCTCCCAAATCAAACAACACAAAAGAACAAATTTAATCTAACAATAAATAAATAAAGCCACTGCAATCAAACAATAGAGAATAATATGCTGACTCACCCAGTCCAGACCCTATTTTCATGCAATTGACCATTAAAGTATGAGTAAAAATGTGCTTCGACTTCTCGGAACCCTTGAACTTCATCTAGATTTAATTCTGCATACCTGGAATATAGTTAATCTACCATAGGAATAAATACATGTAAGGCTCATTCAGTCATTGTTTAAAAAGTAAAGTGAACTGGAACTTGCATAACAATATAGAAACTGAAAATTTTAACAATAAGCTATGCATTTTCCAATTCATGTAATATATCCAAATACCATAACAATAATGATATCTAGCACTAGTGATGCTAGAACACCAATCTAAGTGGCTACATTTTATAAGTCCAATTAAATTGATCATTTGACTTTACATTTAAATGGATCTATCATTTAATGTCATCTAGTTGCGACTTAGACCGATGTTAAACTAAACACCTACTCAATACCATAAATATTTATTTGCAGATACCGTGAATTCATATATCACCATTTCTTTTGCCAAATAAAGAGAAATCCAAAGAAAGGATGCATATTACAAAGACAGGCAGCTCACATATATAATTATGAGAAGCTGTAAATTAAAACTAAAAAGTAAAATGTAATGCTTCCTTACAAACGGACATTTTAAGCAAGTCACAATTACAAACATAAGCAGCCCTGCTAAAAAGATTAAAGAACACAAATGAAGGTTGATTGTTAATAGATCACTGCATTTACAGCCCTATATTCAGGTGTTATATGTTTATGTGCTCCAATAGTTATCTATTATTAGAGATTCCCACTCCTGATGCATCATTACAATTTCGATGACTTTATTTCTGATTTTATTTCTTTTTGAGTAAGATATGCTTGTGTAGATAGTAGAAAAAAATGCATTGTTTTGAATTTATTGATCAATGCGTCAAAACCATCATATTTGGTTCATCTTTGAATTGATCGATTTTGCCAATTTGTCTTTCGACTCCGAGTTCTTGGTCACGTGAATTTCTCACACTATTCATATTCATAAAGCAACAAATAAATCGAACGTAGTTATTTGTTTGAGAAAAATTCCTTCAAGTGGTTTAACTACCTTCAAGGATGTGAATTAGACAATTCCAGTATCTTAGGTGATTGTAACCTTTTCAATCAATGATCATTCCACCAATTTGTATTCTCTTCCAAACATATCCATGATGAAGGATTTTTTAGGAAAATTGCATATTAGAGAAAACAGGAGCCTTTAGGGTATAGAAGTTGTTAGATAAATCTACTCATATTTATATGACAACAGTCCACTAGACTCTTACACTACCAATGGTTATCATCTGCCACGGTCAGCAATATAATCAAGAAAGTAATTGAGAAATCTAAGCCTTGGTGTATTTGCAAACAGACACGAGATTAAAGGGAAAGGGAAACTGAAAACTGTATAAATATCGGTGACCGATAAAACAGTTATGAGTTTCATGCACCCATTACCACAAACATTTGTAAGAAAATACACCAATTATTACCACAACATTTGTACAAAAAATAATTTGCAATTGTAACATTGTATAGTTCATGATTACTTGGGCAAAATAACCTCAACAAGATTTCCCTTCTTCTGCAGGGCACGAGATATGCCTGTCACGTATGATGCCAAAAATCCAACAGAGACCACTGGTTCCATTTCAGTACAGATGTGGACTATGTGAAAGCCCTTCCTGAATTAAAAATAGGGAAACAGAATTTTAAGTTTTAGTAATATGGAAAGAGTAAAGCAACTTCTAGTAGATCAAGATACATCATCTGGGCATTGAAGCAAAACAGTTGGAAAAAGAAGCCTACATCTAAAAATGAAGAAAAAAGGAATGATAAGGGTGGGTTGAAGTATAGCATCTCTAAAACCTTACAGATAGGATTACAACATTTCTGCAATATTGTTACAATTCAAAATATGTAGTTTGATATATCAATGGTTTTAGGGTGACTAATGCAAGACTTCATCAAGTGCACTGAAAAGTCCAGCTCCTAGCAATATCCACATATTTACAGAAAACGTACATATGGTATATTATCTCCTAAAAAGACACTTCTCTATCATATATTCTGCAGAAAAAGACAGATCAAAAGATTTTTCCCTTGGCAGTTTTTCTTTTTACTTATAGTCCACTAGTGTTCAGAAAAAAGGAGGCTATAGCAACATAAGCGAATATTGAAAATATGGAATTTGTTATTAAATTTAAGTCAATGTTTTAAAATTTTGAAGATCATTATTTATAATTGAACATTACACTAGAAGTAGTTACAATAAGCATGGAAAACATTACTTTTTTCCTTTTACAGAGAAGTGACGCAGCTTTGCCAGAAGTTCAGCATCTTTTTTGTAAATGGTGTCATAGAAGTCATCAGCCACACCACCTCTTGAATCCATTAATAACTTTCTAAAATCAGATGCCTCCCTACCGCCAATTATGCCAGTGAGGACCATCGAATCTATCCTAAGAAGCAACTCGGAGCTGATTGCGAGCTTGTCTGGTCATATTGAGAATGCGGTAATTGTAGCCATTAGACTTATTTGCATTAGGGAATTGATGAGCATGTAATGCTAGGACAAAAACAGGTGAAACGAAATGAAGAAGCGCGATAGGAATTTGTATGATAGAAGATCTTATGCAATATTATAAGAGATAGTATTTAATTTAGTTTCCAATTTTAAAACTTATTTTAGGAAACATAATTATGATTTGATTTTATAGTATTTTTCTACTTCAATTTGAGCTAGTTTAAACCATATATAAAGGGGGCTTATGCGAAGTAATTCAGACAAGCTTTGATATATGAATAAATATTAATATTTCTCTCCCTCTTCTTCTCTCCTTTCCCTCTCCCTTCTCCTATAATTGTTCTATTGAATCCTGCGTCACCAACACTCATGGTTTTGCTTCGTTGATATATTTGAAATTAAATGGAATACCAACGTACTTTTAAGATCTTAACAAAGTATAGGTTGCCCAAACTCATATTTGTTAGTAATTATTTTCTAATTTCTCATGATATTTAATGCAAGAGCCACATTACTTTAATGGAACCTAATGGAAGATATAAAAATTTGATATGAAACATTTACAAAAAAGTATGAGCACCGGTCCCCTTGTTCCTTTGATTTTGTATAATACTTCTAGGTCCACTACAAGGGGGCTTCACAAAATAAAGAACTGGAATGAAAACAATGTCTCCAGATATGGCCATACCGTGTCTAAGACTAAGAATATTCAGAATCTATTATGGTAAAATAAACTCAAAACACAGTCACCTCTTCTGGTGTTGCCATGCTGTTTTGCCTCCAGTTGCTCTATTTTATTAACTAATGATTGCCTGTCATTCTTCACTCTGTCAAGCTCTTCAATTGCCATTAGGCGTTGTTTGTTCAAGTATAGAATATCTGAATTAGATACACATTACACATATCACATCATCACAAATCAAGACAGCTCTGCATAATGCACAGTATAATTAATCACAAAAATAGGCCGCTACTAACTTTGCTGGGCTTCCCTAAATAGTTGCCAAATGTCAGTCTGTTTCTCTTCTTTGTCATTGATAGACTGCAACTGCTTCTACAGAAGAAACAAAAGAGAAATTTGCCAAAGAACACAGAAGTAATAAGTGGTAAATAGTGGAGAGGAAGCTTACCTGATGCACCTCCAAGTAATCGCGGCTTCCCGAGCCAGATTGCAGAAGACACTAATTGTTTAGTGATTTTTCTATATAAAATGCAGAACCAAAAACTCTATATACAGAGAGAAGATGCTTACTCCCTCTCAAAAGAACCTGTGGATAAGCCGTTACTCTCCCCATTCTTCCTGAAATTGATAAATTAAACTCAAACGCAAAATCTACACTGAATTTTCTAGATACGGAAACAACGTTGCGGGAGGACATTATAAAAACATCAACAACCCTTTTTCGACGAATCAAAACAAGTTAACACTAACTTCTTATCACAAGAATTTTGAAATTTCGAATCGAGGTGAAGAGTAGTACCCAAAGCAACAAAGGGAGCGATGTCGATCTTGTTTTTGGTTTATTGAAATGAATTGGGGAAGATGGAGAACAGGCTGGATTGATTTGTAACGGTAGGAAAATCAATTGAAATGAGCTGAAAATTGGAAACAAACAAACTCTACATGTTTTTTGTTTTTTTTTTTTTAAAGCATTTTAAAATTTTGACCCCACAATAATAAAAAATAAAAAATAAAAAGTATGAGCCCGCCCCTGTTTATCACATAAATTTGTTATTTTAACTTGTGGATTGTCTAATTTGATTAAGGGTTCTTTCTGTCGTACAATGAAGTGAATAATTTGGATGTTTGGACCAACAATAGAGGCCAAGGGCGCCACTTGGTGGCGGGCCCATCTTCTGCAAATCTTGCTGACAGATTTAAGGAAAATATATGAAAAGAAAATACAAAAATCATCACAAAATCTGGAACTTGTTTCTGAATAAAAAACTGCTAAGAATACGCAAACCATTATCATCACTCACACCAGAACTTTATATATTCGCCCAATACTAATCCCAAGTCATTTTTCCTTTTTTGCATGGTTGAAGTGAAACGACAAATTATGGAAAGTGTACTTCATGAATTCCAATCAGAAAACTCTCAATTAAAAATAGAGTCGATCGTCATGAAAAAACAAATGAATGGTTTAAGTTGTCAACCTGTATTGACATCAGACAGCATTCGAAAAATTTAAAATATAATCCTGTCTACTTATATACGTAATGCGTAACTAAAAATTCATACAGCGTCAAAATCTTCGTTAAAACCCTCTTGTGGAACTGGAATCATCGGCCAAGAAATTGAAGCAATTTGTTTCTCCATCTCCCCTCCTTGATTCAAAACGTTCTCTCTTAGTCTGTTCAATTTCTCTTCAAATGCTTCAAGTTCCTGCAACTCCATAGTTTCCAAGTTTTCATTCTCCCACAAAAATTCCGTCATTGCCTCATCATTTTCACATTTTTCTTCCACCACGAGATTGTGGGCAGTTGGGTTCGACTCAATAGAAAAGGAATCGTCAAGAAATTGGTACCGGTTTAGAATGGATTCCACCGAGGGTTCACCAAAAGTGAAAAACTTGTTCCCCGGAGATTGGATGAGGATTGCAACATTTGCGCCGCACATTAGGCTCGTTTCAGCGGCCCTTTTTGAAAAGACCCGTTCGCCTCTTGGAGAAGGTAACTTGTAGACTGTTTCTGTTGTCGATTTTCTGAAGTTCGATCTTCCGCCGACCCTTTGTTTTCTTCTCCAGATTGTTGTTTGACATTGTCATGGCTGAAAAAGGAGAAAAATTTGATCGATGCGTTGTTACTTTGAAGACACGAAAGAGTTCAATAGATTCAGAGTGATTTCGGAGGGAGAGGGAAGTGCAAAGTTTGAATTTTAACGGTAATAATTTTAGATGTCAGAATGATTCGGTGCTGATTCTGAAAATCTTAATCTTAACGGTAATATTGCTTAGGTGCTAATTTTGAAGATTGTAACGGTAATAATTTTAGATGTAATAAAGCTTCATTACCATCTTCTGATTGAGTCCAAATTTCCTTAATTAATTTATTATTTTTATTATTATAGAATTAGAATTTTTTTTTTTATACCAGGTATCCCAACTTACGTCAGACTATATCCTGGACCACCCATCCACCATTATATTGTTTACTTTGGGTTTTGCTGTTTGCAAATAGCAAAATTCTACTTCACTATCCTTGTTCTATATAATTTTTTTAGAATAAATTTTGTAAAAAGTAATTTTTAAAATCTCGTAGTCAAAAAATTCGATAAATTATAAATTCATCTGTAAAATTATTTTATTAAAATGATGTGAAGTTAAAAATAAATTTTAACAAATGAGGACCAAACAGTAATAAATTTTGATTATGGTTTTTCAAAAATTATTTTTTTCTTATATTCATTTTCAACTACACATCTTCCCAATAAAATAATTTTACATATAAATCCGTAACTTTTTTCCATTTTTTAATCACATTCTCGATAAAAATCATATTTCACAAAATCTTCAAAAAAAAAAAAAATAATATAAGAGCTAAGACAAATTTGTCCAAGTGCAGGTAAATTTTGGTAAATTATTTCTTGTAGTAGGGAAAAAAAGCACTTTTTTAAAGCTACTTTTAAGTGTTGTCGAACTTATTATATTGCAGTCTTGGCCAGATTTGTTTTCACATTCACTAATTTACATTATTTTGGTAAATTTCTTATTTAATTGCTTTAGTGTTCATCAAGCATTTAACGAGGGTGTACTTGAAGAGTTTGCAATGTGCCATGCCGCAGAATTTGCCTAAGCATTACCTAACTTCTTCGTAGTTAACTTTCTGGACAAATTCCTTTGAGGGTAATGGTACATAGTATTATCCATAAAAATTCACATAATAGTCAAATGACGACCTCCTATTGAAAGGGCGCATGTGATCCAATTCCTTTAAAGCTAATGGTACATAACATTATCTATAAGGATTCACATAATAGTCATATGACGACCTCCTATTGGAGGGACGTCTAGCCCCACAGGCGTCCCCTCCAATAGGAGGCCGCCATTTGACATTTATTTCAAATGTTATGTGTACTTTTATGTACACACAATATAATTCTTCCTTTGAAATGGTGCAGACTTGATTGATAATATTACGGGTTCTCTGTTATAGTTGGGGATGCCTCCAGCTTGATCTTTTTGGATTCAATATCAGAAATAATAGTTCACGATAACCATGTTTGAGACAACCACAATTGATTGCCTCTCACTGCAAAAGGAATGATGTTTTTGCTCGACAAGCTTGGATAATCTGCATGAATATCCAGGGTAGAATAATCTGCTATCGACCAATTCAATCATGCTATGTGTATATCTGGGTTGGCACCCCGGACGACACCCCTCATATGGGGATGGGGCAACTCGTAATAAAATAATCACGTAATACATTTTCACCCCCAAACAAAATGAAGGGCACAATAAACAATCAATCATGTAATCTAAAGCTGGAAAAAAGATTATCCTAAAACTGATAAATAACCAAAGGCCCAGTTCTCATACACTTTACATATGGAATGAACCTCGTAATACAAAGGCAGGACACCCCTCATTTTTTTGCTCTAACTTCTAGGAAGGGTTGTGCTACAAGTACATAGAGGGGCACACAATGGTGTCCTCCTAGGCCCTCCAACAGCGGGGCACATATACAACAAGTATAATCCCTTCTAGGAATCGTTGAGTGTCCTCCTAGGCCCTCCAACAGCGGGGCACATATACAACAAGTATAATCCCTTCTAGGAATCGTTGAGCCAATTCAACTGCCAATTCTGTTATCATAGACGCATTTCTTTCTATCATCGCATTCGCTGCCTCTTTGCCAGTCGCATCCGCTCTCTCCTTTCCTCTTCTTCTATAAGGCGAAGTTGTTCTTCGTCCTCTTTCCTCGCAATTTGTGCACTGAATAACAAAAAAACTCAATCGTGAGCATCCTCCACAAGACGAGACAAAAGTTTTAACAAGAAAAAAAAAACACGAGGGCTAATTTTCATATGTGCTACTGCTATTCAAGCAAAATTCAAAAGTAACATGACATATCAATTCAAATATTCACTCGAAGTGCGACTGAATATATCAAATCGAAAGCATTTTGTCATTGCAAAATTTGTCATGAACGAATGGATCATCAAAATGCCGAACAGCAAACTGCTTCTAGGCTGTCCACATTGCCAACTAGAAATTATGTTCACAGAAGCATGTGGTACTTGAGTGAATAACGTAATAATGGTGATTTTGATGTGATGATAGAAATTAAAAATATAAATACAACATGCTAAATTTCCCTGACATGTGGTAATACCAACTCTAATAAGCCAAATACAAGAGTCGAGCCCAAAGAGCGTGGCCTATTACCCAGACAGGAAAAGAAAATTTCAGGGCCTAACCATCGACCCATTTAATATAAAACAAGAAGCATATACAAAAACCAAAAGTTAAAAAGCATGCAATATCAATAGTAACATATCTATTTACCTGCGTCTCTCCTCCGCCAAGATATCGTCAAAATTAGCCTCCATGTCACTGTCATCGTCGTCATCTCGATACTTTTTAGGATTATACCTGTAAAAGGTATGACAATGCTCAAATGCAAACCGTATAAAATGGAACAAATTGCAGCATTGAACATACTTACAGTCATTAAGGAAGGATACAAAGGGAATCGAAAATAATTTGCAAGAGAAAAAAAAATCATAATTACCCGAACATTTTTCTGATCATACTTATAGCTTGCACATCGTCATCGTCATCATTCATAAGTTTTCTCTTTGGGCGTTCATCAGCCAAAGTACCACGAGCTGAGGATTTAGGTGGTAGTGGCTTTACCTGCCAAATTGTAGGAGAAAACCAGGTTATATTGTACAGCATTCCATCTGAAATCATAGCAATTTGCATCCATCTGAAATCATACCACAAATCACTCATATACCAAATTAAAAGTTGGCCATACCCGAGGTCTAGAGGATGAAATAGGCTGTCTCAGTATGACCTTTGCCCTGATAGTTTCTTGAGACTCTTTCCTTTGTACCAATGGTTTCTTTTGAACAGAAGATTGCGAGTGCGAAGGGGTTGATTTATGCAACTTAGGTTGAAAGTATGAAGGGGTTGGTTTACGCTCACCAGGCATGGAACTCTTTGCAATTGGTGCTGTAACCTTCTTCCCCGTGGTGGCTGCTGGATTTCTAGATGGTCCCTCTTTCATCCCCACAGGCCGACGAGGCCCACTTCCATTATTCTTACCAAGTTTTTGCTTGAATCCCATTGACAACTTGCTTGATGGAGCCAATTTCTCAGACCCAACTTTAGGACTTGGTTGGCCACCTGCAGGCATTGGTCTCCTCTCCGGATGACCACTGAAGGCTTTTTTGCCATTGTCTTTCACTGGCTGTTTGCTCCTAGGTGGTAATTGAACTGATCGCGCCTCTTCAAGAGCATCAAAAAACCTGTATAAGTTTTCTTAAGAGAAAAAGTATGCAATGGGCTTTTGCACCAAATATTCAGTTACAGACACAAACCTGAACACGGGGCAGATCCATTTCTAGGTGGAGGATTTTTGGAGGGAGCCGGAACCTCAGCATCATCAGATAGCAAAAAAGAATAGTCCCTTGTATTTTTAAGCATTTCAACTTTTGTTTTTACCTGCACAATAACAAATAACCGTATATTATAGGGAGGCAAGAAGAAGAAAAATCCCTTTCTTGTGGAAAGGAAGGAGGTCATATTAGCTAGTGCATACTTGATCCAGGAAACAGAAAAGATTTAAAATCACCCCAAAATAAAGCAATGACTACAGTGATTACCCCATTTGTAACTCTTGGCGGATGGTCACCTCCAGGTTTTGACCCCGTTGTGGCTGAGGCAGAGCTCTTATTGGCCCGCATGGAATGGTTGGATTTAGAAACCCTTGCTGCCAAAATTGGGTTCTCCAACAAGGTCTTGCTTTCTTGAATCACTCTCGGAGCAATAACTGGCTGTGAAGGCCCAAAGAACGAACCATAGCTGCAACGCTTTCAATAGTTAAATTAATAATAGACTGAATAATTTTGAGCAATGCTTACATGTATAGCATAGACATAAATAATACATCAAGAGCGGCCATTAATTTGAACCAAAATACAATAAAGGCCCAAGTTGCGTAACTGTTCAAAGACAACGACATATTATAAAAACCAAGAGTTATATTGAAATCGTAAACAATTTAAAAAGGCTGAAAATGCCAAAGTGCCCACAGCTTATCAAATTTACACCAATACCTCTTAATGTGGGAGTAATAGCACATTAAAATCATATTCATCACACGCCCCTCTTGGGGATTAAAATCTGATTTTTAGTAGATTTTAATAAAAGTTGATGAAATATGTAGTTGAAAAGTTGCGGGCCTCATGAAATATGTTTTTAAAATTAATTGTTACTTTGACTCAGAATTTTAATCCTACCAAACAGGGCTAAAATCATAAACAAGTTACAACAGCTGAAAGTCACGAATATCACAGACAACAAAGACTAGACTGTTTTTCATTAACTGGAACGGGAACAATCAGTAAAAAAATCTTGTCAAACTCAGGAAAAAATAATAACAAAAAAATAAATAAATAAATAATTGCTTCAATGATTCCACTGGGCAATGGTTTTTATCAAGGACATACTCACAAGCACCAACAGTCTCCGAAATTTACTACGAGCTAATGAAACTCACTCGTCCTTACGCACTGCACTACTTTTGTCATGGGAACTAGGATTAGCGGTCCCTGATTCCTTCTTCATCTTCTTTCTGTATGCCTCTTTTAACCGATGCCTCAGTTCAAGATATTCCAATGACTCCTGTGTGGGCTGGTGGGTTTCCTCCTCTTCGTACTCCTCCTCTTCACCACCAGCATCCTCGTACTCCTCACCTTCCTCCTCATACTCATCCAAACCTTCATATTCCTGCAATAGAAGAGTAGTGATCAATAAACGCACAATGTATTAAAAAACCCTAAAAGTATAAGGCTGGTGGTGCAGTATGTGCATACATCTGTATCATATCCCCGCATTGCAATAGTGAATTACCAGATACCAAAGGAAACTATTTGGATGCTGGCTCCTCGTGAACCAAGAAATACCAACCTGATTACCAAAAATAAAAGTGATCTTTCATATACATAAACAAGAAACTCGGATATTTATCAACATATCGGCACCCGATAACTAGAGGCACATATAGAAGTTTCGCAAAAAGCATTTTAAAAAACCATGTCCTGATAGAATAATCGCCAAGTAATAAAAAGTAATTGCAAAAGTAAGTACAATTCACGTGATCATTCAAACTACAATATTTAGCCCGTTAAACTGTCATTTTTCTCCTATTTATGGTTTTTTTCAGAATTTGATACAATCAAATACAGGATCTGCACCTAATACCAAAAAAGAAAAGAAAAAAAATCTTCCTAGTCTAATTGGGTAAAGGATCGAGCTCACACACGAATTGAAACAAACAAATAATAACTCTCATGAATCCAGTTCAATAAAATGACAAAATAAAATGTAAATCAGAAATAAAAAAATTAATAAACATCATTAATGCCCCAAATCTTCTGGTCTTCACCGAATAGAGGAATCAACAGAAACAGGGGCGGAGCCACCTGGGGTCTAGTGGGGGCAATTGCAGCCACTGGATTTGGTCCTGGGTAAATTCACCAATGGAAAACCATAAACAGCCGCATCAAAAATATAAGAGAAATATTGTTGAAAAAATCACTGTTGCTTGAGAAAGATTACCATCAAGAAACAGCAATTCTGGAAAAATAAAATAAATTATAAGGAGTTGAGATAAAATTAAATCATTCACAACAAACAAATCGAGTCGATTTCAACATATAAAGCCCGTTCTAACACTAATACAACCGATACTACCTTCCAAGTTTAGCGATGAAGAAGTTGAGAAGAAATCACTGCAACATAAGATAAATTGGTGCCGGGGGTGATGAATATATTCCCAATTTTTAGTGTAATGCCGAGATAGAAAACCTAGGCTCGCTGCTCTCCCCCTTTCTAAACAGACATTGGTGCCTTTTTTATCGAGCTTGACGAATATTTTTCCAAACGAATCGTTTAAAAATTAGATTTTAAGAGGCGGTTATTAAAATCGAATTAAAATTGAAAAATTAATAGTTATTATTAATTTTTATTAGACGTATGAAATTTAATGATGACTATATTTTTATTTTTAATTGACTTTTAATCTTATCGAATACACCCTAAATTATGAAATTACACGTATCTTTGATTTTTAATTTTACTAGTCAAAGTTCAACATGCAATTAGTTGGGAAAATCACACATATACCTGATTTTTAATTTATTATTTATTTAATGTTAAACATGCAATGACATGGATTATGAGGAAATACAAGGAACTAAGGGGTCGTTCTCTTTGACCGTTTTGGATCGTTTTCTGTTTTCGATTTTTCAAAACAGTGAAAACGCGTTCTCTTTCCTATTTTCGAAAACGAGTTTTTGAAAACGAAAAAAAATTTGTACACAAAACACAAAATGATAAAATCATCGTTTTGGACGTTTTCAAGCCAATCCCACGAAAAACTTGAAAACAAAATAAACAAACTTGAAAACNTTTTCGAAAACAATTTTTAAAAATTTAAAAAAGAATACATTTTTAACAATCTCATAATACACCCCCAAAACACAAAACTCAAAATGAATTCAAAACTCAAAACACAAAACTGAAATACAAAGAGAACGGCCCCTAAATGTTTGAGTGGAGGGAGAAAAAAAATTCAAAAAAAAGGAAAAAGTAAGGTACGTTGTTTCTGGAGTATAAATTCTTCTTTCGAACTATCTGAATATACAAACACTAACAAAATTACCTTAAAGTAATTTGCACAACGTAAGAATATGACCAGTAGGATCAGAAAGTTAATTCGAACCCCTTGACTTCACGGTATTTTTTAAAAGGAATTAGCTGACTTTAAAGGTGCTAAGATGTTCAGCAATCATTTTTTAGAATAGAACGAATTTCGTCTCCTACGAAAACAGCACAATAATCTACAGGAGTTCAACGAACTACTTCGAGAACAAATTAGAACGAGAGGGAGAATGAAATTCAATGCAAAGAAAGTTTGCAATGAAAATGATATAATTGTTCTGGCAGCAGGGCAGCTATTTATTGACTCGTTCGTGGCCTTTCGAAAATCCTTTAAGCCTTTTCAGAATAATCGTCACTGTTCAAGACAACCTTCAAGCTCAAACGGACAGTAATATTCAGTATGAAACACTGTGTCTGTTACATCGATTAACAAACGCCTGTTATGTTGATTAACAAACAATCCAGACAAAAAAAATTACTCAAAAATAAGCTAATCAAAATTAATTTCATTAAATACCCAAAAATGTGATTAATTACAATTTGTAATTTTGTCCGAAAATTTAATGTAGTATAAGGAACCACCCGCGCTCAAACTTGGACACGGGTACGTGCTCGTGCCGTGTCGTACCGAGCCGATCAGACGGCGACACGCGTAGGCTTATGATTGAACCCAATAAAATATAGGTCTCCCACTTTCAAAGAATATTGGTACCCATTGGGATCCAAACTCAAACCCTAAGTTTCCACTGTATATAAACCACACCAAAGTTTCTTAACTTTGCTATGTGAGATAAGTGTTTAGCAATTTTTAATAAATCAAATTCTTCACTAAATTATTGTTTCAAGTGGGTTACTTTGACGTCAAATATTTCATTCAATTCTAAATATTTTTCGATAAATAAATATATTACGTTAATCATCTCGTGGAATAGAACGTGAATATATTTGGTCCCGTTAAAATTGAAGTAAAGGTCCCACTCAAATTGTAGCCCAATGTTGAACCACTGTTAATAAAATATTTCTAACAAGATATTATTGAAATAATTGAATTATAGTATAGCTAAATTGTCCAAAAAATGATTCACTTGACACGAGATTTAATTCATATTAAATAAAAGCAGATGTTAATTAACATAAATTGACATGAATAATGAAATGCATTCTTGAATGTGAAGTTATAATTAACTTATAATTAGAATTAACAACAATGAAATACATAAATGAAGACGAATATTAATTAAATGAATGTAAATGTTAATTAATTGAGAATTAATAATAGAAAATTAATACATTAATGAAAGCAATCGGGTGAAATAAATGTCAAATATACATGTACATTAATGGTAAGTAAATTGTTAAATAAATTAAACACATATTGAAAAATGAAAAGTAAAATATTATTGAAATTATTGAATTATAGTAAATTTAGAATCGTCCAAAAAATATTCTCACTTAATGTGATATTTAATATATTATAGATATTTTAT
>CAIGRB010112612.1:12626-33902 GCA_903798255.1 Fraxinus quadrangulata
TAATTATTATTTTTGCTAGCACAAGAAAAGAAACCCTAGCCGTCATTCTTGTTCTCTGTGTGGATCACCATTGGAGGCTGGACAATTGGACAGCTTGGAGTGCAGATAATGATCGTTCCAGTTCAAGAAAAAGCAAAGGAGTTTGCAGAAATCATCAAAGGTATAATTTCTATCACAGTTTCTATCTAAATACAATGTAGATCCTTGTATGGGAATTGGAATTGCTTATTTTTCGCTGTGCATGTTTAAGTAAATTCCCAACAGAAAGTTCAAAAAATAAGTAAGTTTGTTGGTCTATATAATGTGGAGTGCTTCTATTACAGGGCGCGATTGTTGTATCTTCGTAGACAAATGTCAAAAATTATTAGTACCTACAAGTCGACTGAACTCGTATTTATACATTTTTTGTTTCTACTTTACATATTTGGTTTCAATAAGATAAAATTATGTCCAATTTTATGCACGTAAAATATTAGTTATCAAAATATATTTTATGCAAGCTAATTTTCCCAACATATTGATATTTTCTTATGTTTACTTGTTCTATCATTATTGCCCAAATAGTATGTTAGGGAGAAAACGAACAATTTCACATGTCTGCCTCATTTCTTCCTCTCATACTCACTTCACTTCTTTCCTTAATCGTCCTATCCTCTTTCTATTTCTTCGGGTCCAAGCTCATATGGATTTTTCAGCAACTTCTAAACTTTTTTGGATCATAGCATCATGGTCCCTGATGATCAAAAATCAATAAATAGGCTCTGAAATGAAAGAATTTGGAAGCCAAAACTTTGACATATACGACTGCATAGGCTTTTGTGCCTTGCGAGCGCATGAAAATATGCTATGCCCTGCAAGTGATCAACCAATGCGACTTCGTAGAACTAAAAAAATAGCAGTTAAGGCTGTTTTTTGTTTGAATTGTTGGTGGCCTTGGGTGAAAAGCTTGTAACTTTTCATGATTTTTTGATACTATTTCGTGGGAGTTGATTGAAATTTGTAAATACATGATAATAATAATAATAATAATTCAACTACTTGGGATCAGATCTTCATTTCAAAAGATAGATTTATATTCCTTCTTTCATATTCAAATTCTCTTCAAAGTGTTCTTGAAGTTTTTATAGAAAACACTAAGTGCTTAACGATTTTTCTATTGTAAAGCTTGATTAGTCTTACAAACACTTGCCAATATCTCTTTAAGCATAAAATTCAATCCGAGAGGGTGCAAGTATTGTTTGAAGGCAATGGGTTTCGTGTTTAAGCCTTCATCTTTAATTCTAGTGTTCTTGCTTTTGTTCTTTGGTTCTTCTCCATCCCCTTTGTGTGAAAATATTTTCCCAACAATCTCAAACAATATTTTGCAATAAAGAATGAAACGACGATGATAATGATCAAATTGATGAATCAAGATCTTATCCGCCTAGATCAATTTGATGAGACAAATTTCACAAGATGGCAAGACGAGTTGAAGTTCCTTCTCACGGCATTGTAGATTTTCTACATTCTTGATCCAGAATTGGCACTTGTGGATCCGTTGGATGAAGATACAGAAACAGTAAAGACGGAAAGACAAAAGCGTCAAGAGGATGAACTGATATGCCGCGATCATATTCTTAATGCTCTATCTAACCGATTGTATGATCTCTACCCAAATGCATCATCGACAAAAGATATATGAGATAATTTGGAAAACAAGTACAAAATCGAAGAAGAAGGTTCAAAGAAATTCCTAATATCAAGGTATTTGATTTCAAATTCCTTGATAACATCCCCCTTCTTCCCCAAGTGCATGAGTTACAAGTTCTTGTCAACAAGTTGAAGACAGTTAAAATTGAAATTCTGGAATCTTTCCAAGTGGGAACAATCATTGCGAAACTCTCGAGGACTTTGAAAGGATATTGGGAAAAAATTGTCCGAAAATTATTCTTTGGAATAAGTGCAAAAACATCTTTGAATTTAAGAAGAAT
This sequence comes from Fraxinus quadrangulata, assembly GCA_903798255.1. Taxonomy (NCBI): domain Eukaryota; kingdom Viridiplantae; phylum Streptophyta; class Magnoliopsida; order Lamiales; family Oleaceae; genus Fraxinus; species Fraxinus quadrangulata. The sequence continues at coordinate 14,597 of CAIGRB010112612.1, forward strand.
CGAGGAAAAGAGATAAGAATGACAATTCTTATGAAGGCACTTCAAATGCTAATGCTGTGGAGAAGACAGAACCTTCAAATAAATCCAACAAGAAAAAGACTTCTAAAAACTTTGGCAAAGGAAATTCGACACCGAAAGCAAAATAACTTCGAACGAAAAGTGAACTCTATCAATGACGATAATATTGTCGTCATCATAAGCGAGAGCAATGCAATCAAGAAAAAATTTCTCAGTTTGTAGTATGATAAATGTGCAACTATACATGTATTATTCAAGACCTATTACGAAGTGGATGGAGATCAAGAGATTCAAATAGGTAACGAAGGCCGCTCCAAAGTGGTTGGGAATGAAAATATTGAGATTATCTTCACTTCTGGGAAAGTCGTTACTTTAACAAATGTACTAAGTATTCATGAAATAAATAGGAACTTAGTTAGTAGTAATATCTTAGGACAACCTGGCATAAAAAGTGTTTATGAGTCCGATAAACTTGTATTATCCCTAGATGAAAAATTTGTAAGAAAAGACTATTCTAGTGAAAAAAATTATCAAACTTTGTACTATTCGCAAAATTATTAATAAAGTTAATTTGTGCATATTGTTGATTCATTTACTTTATGACATACTTAGATTAGGTCACATATGTAAGAATACCATGAAAAGAATATTAAAATATGACTTAATATCATATAATGAAAATGATGCATTTAAATGTAAATCATACGTAGAATCTAAAATAACTAAGATCCATTATCAAAGTGTAAATAGGACTTCTAATATTTTAGAATTAATTCATATGGACATATGTGAATTAAATGATATGTAAATTAGAGGTGGAAATAGGTATTTTATTACGTCTATAGATTATCATTTTAGATGTACTTATGTTTATTTAATGAGACATAAATATGAAACTTATGATATATTTAAAATATATAAAAATGAAGTTGAAAATAACTTAAATAAGAAAATAAAAGCTCTAAAAGTGATATAGGAGGTGAATATTTTTCTAGTACTTCAAGTAATAATAAAAGTACATGCTATCACATTTGGATCATGCTTCTCCTCATGCTGATTCAGTGCAAAAACTCGAGCCTTCTCTTTTTTGTTCTTTTCTAATCATCACCCTTCTTCTTTGGAGGCTCTATAAAGTTGAAAGCAATGTGTCTCATCTTACCACACCGAAAATATATGTTGTTCCCAAGCAAAAATTCATCACTGTGGAGTTTATTACACTTAGAACAAAGTGTAATACTCACACTCGTCCCACCGATGTGAACTCTCGTGCTTTGTCTTTTATTCTACCAATTATGTCTTTCCTTGATCCAATCATTCCACTTTCTTTTCCTTGATAATTCCTTGTTCTTTTAACGGTATGATGTGAAACTATGAGACATAATAATCATGCGGATCTTATGGCATAGTCCATTTTTAAACCTCCTGATCTTTTATTTTCTTACATAATAAGAACTTTAAAATTTTGACATCATCTTTAATTCCATATAACTTAAAAGTTTATTAATAATACGCATTGTGCAAAGTTAAAGCAAAATACATAGACATTTATTACATGTAATATATAAAACGTAAAGTTCAATATTAATGTTACACCTCTCTACACACTAACATGAGGAGATCGTCAAGTGGGGATGACCCCATTACACGTGGACCCCATGGGAAGAACCAATCCAGGACGAGGCAATGAATAGATCTTGAACAGATCTTGTATTATGTGATGACAAGATAACTCACTATCATCGTCAACCTATTTGGTCAAGTCCAAGGCTCAAAACTAGGCCTTATGGATATGAGGCATTTAAGGTTGTGACTGATTGATGTATTTGACAAGAAAGGTCAGTCATTTGGATGAGGTCATGTGCATTATCATCCAATGGCTTTCATTAGTTTTGCCTAGGTATAAAAGCTCACACTTAGTGCCATCTAAGTGTAATGCGTGTTTAGACTCTAAAAGCTATAATCTTGCTACCTATCTTTCTTTTTTTTTCCAAAGTCGCCCCCCTTTTTTTATTGGAGGGTCACGTTTAAAATTCTCCCACACTCACATGCCCATTCTTCCAAGTGATTTGACTGTTGAAGTGCGCGTGACGAACTTCACCCCTCTTTGGAGAGGGCCACATGTGACTAATGGTTTGTTCAAGTATGTAGAAACCAAGCCTCCATGGACGTGAGAGGTATTGGGATTTGTTGGTCATATCATTGGTATATTTTTTTAGGTCAACAATTAATATCACTTTTTTTACATAGGGACCACACTGCAATTTCAGCAACTAGAAAACATAACATAACATAACATACTAGTGCATGGAGTATGATGAAAGTCACAAGTTGAAAAATATACTAACAGGATCATTTAGTGGCCATTATAGTAAAATGCAAAATTTTCTTTTTTTTTTTTAAGAAAATATTTCTCAAAGTTACAAATATATACATATATATTAACGGACCAGATGAATTTCAAAAGCGGAAAATATTTATCAATTTTCACTATATAAATATTTTCCTTTTTTTAATAAAAAAATATTTCCACTGTTCATCGTGAACAGTAGTCTTTGTTCATTGTGTCACTGTTCATGCCTCTCCATTTTTCTAAAAATTTCTAAAGTCTATATGTGTGTGCAGAAAATTAAACTTGGTCTTCGTTACCAAACTGTCACGACCCAAATGTTATATATTCAAGTTGCTACCAAAAAAAAATTTCTTAATAATTTAATTATTTATGAATTTGTGTTTGAATAATTTACACAAAATTGATTAGTAATTTCCCACATTATTAATTAATTTATTTATCGGATAATTGGTATACAACTCAAACTCAAAACTAATTTGCTCCATTGAACAGTAAGTACATGAAGATTAACGAGCGCACAATATTCAAAAGTAGGAAACATAATAATTGTTTTGTCAAAATCACAGAAGAAATGGAATGACAAAACCGGATTTAATTAACTGTAAATTACTCATGACCAGTAAATTTGACACGACCTTGAATAATTTTAATTTTGAGAATTAAATGTAGGGCTGCACAAAAAAATCGAAAAATCGTAAATCGAATCACAATCATTAGTTTGAAACCGTTGGTTTGTGTTCACGTGGACCCGCGGTTTTTTTCCCCTCAAACCGAGCCAAACCGTTTCAAAATGATTTAATTTAGGTTTCAATTTTTAAAAATCACATAAAATCGAACCGAACCGTTTTTTAATTTTTAATTATAAAATTAATTTTATTAACTTACAAATTTTAAAATTTTCACTTTTTAGAAAAAAATAAAAATTTAGCAATACAAATTACAACCAACCCATTGAAATAATCATATAAAGTAAATTGAGTTTATCATTAGTGGCTGATAGTTTTATAAGTCCACAACACACATTGTGGCTCGATATTTAATCTAAACTAAATTAATCTCAAATCATATGAAATAAAAAAATATTTATTTTCAATAATCCAAATTATAACAAAATTACGATAGCAAATCACGCCCACAACTTTAGAAACCCTAGCCTAAATTCTCATTTCTCAAACATTTGACGCTTGCCAGCCACTTCTGAACAAAATGGGATTCTCAATCACAAATCGCTAATCGCCTTTTGCTTGTTAGTCTGTTAATTCCTACTCGAATAACCTCTTTCCCTCTTAATAAGTTTTAGATTCTCATTCAAGTCATTTTTTTCATTTTTCTTTCTTTTATTTATTGTTTTTGAACTTATTATACACCTATGAATTGTGATTTGGAAAAAAATGATTGTTTGTGTGCCTAGGTGATTAATAAATTTGTTTGTGATTTAGAAAGAACGAAGAATATAGCGTATTAATTGTGTGAAAATGTTGAAGTCCCTAACTAGTAGTACAACATTCTACTTTCTTAAAGTCGTTAGAGAATAAAATTTGTCAATTTCCAATAAACCTGAACTCTATCATTCTTTGTATATTTAAACATATTATGTTCAGTCCTTATTTTTCATCTCACTAGTAGGACGAAAGGAGTTTTAACCAAACTATTACAGCAGAATGTGACTCTGTCTTTACCAACCGCTATATAATAATATGAAAGACAGACAAGAAAAGGTAAATAAAAAAGAAGAAAAATATATTAACTCTATTAATAATTTTTAGCAACCAACTTTGAAAATAATTTATTCACGGGTTTCATGAGAAAGATGAATGTAATTTAACATTGTTAGTTCTCGTTTAAACTTATATGTTAACTTATTTTAAATATATTATTATAATTTCGATAGGTAAATCGCAGATTAAAACCAAACCGACTCGCAAATTATGGTTTAGTTTAGTTTGGTTCGAAAAATAAAATGATTTGGTTTGGTTTGAAAAAAATTCAAACCACGTGAAATGGTTTGAGTTTAAAATATGACACAAATCGTCCAAATCGAACTGCGTTCACCCTACGTAAATGCATGTATACATGACACTTTCAACATTTAACTGTCAAACTTGAAAGACATATACTATTTATCACAATTGGCAATAAATAAGCAAATTTAACAATTAACAAGGTCACCATAAAGTCAACACACAAAAATACATAGCCAAATAAAATCATGTTCCAAATTCATAAAAGAATTACTCATACGATAAAAATAGTTTAAAACAAATGTCTTATTACACCAAATTATTTTATTGAGTCTTATAAATCCTAACACTACGATCCATGTCATCGTTTGCCAACCAATGATACGTTCTAACATGTGAGGAGTAGGGAAAAATTGTGAGTGCATATATAATAATACTCAATAGGACAAGAAATAATAGTGCACTCCCGAATAAATGATTTAAAACATGTGTAAAAAATATCATGCTCCTCTCATATCTTTAGAAACCTATAATAATTCAATAAATATCATATTTTTGGTACCGAATGATCATAATATACATATCAAATCATATCTTTAACTTTCATTAACATAATAATTTTAACATTATGAAAAAAAAAAAATTAAACGGGGATAAGAATCAATGTCACTTCGTTATTTTACCTTGTTAGATCAAATAAATTTGAAAGGTACAAACTAAAATCAGGTTCCAAATTTTTATTTGCTACTTATGTGCCGTATATATCTGTATCTATATATTCTAGGGTGAAAAATAATGAAACCTCATGTATGGTATTTAAGGTTGAAAATGAAGTTAGATTTATGGAAAAATTAAACCATAAAGTACCGTGTTCTACCATACAAATGTACTACAATCATTATCCCATTAAAAAAAAAAAAAAAACCTTTATCTCTAACAAACCCAACACGTGGCAGCCAACCCATACAACTCAAAATCAAAACTAATAATAATAGGAAAAAAAAAAAAAAAATCCATACACGTCTTTTAAATTCAAAATTTTTATTAAATTAAAAACTATTTTTTAACAAATTCTTCAAACTGCAATATCTTGGAGTTGACTTATCCGAATCAACTTTTTCTCGAGCCTAAAATAGATGATAAATACGAGTTATCCAATGAGTCAAACATTGATATACTTATCATTACTTTATCAAAATCTAAATATTTGACCCAAATAAAATCGAATTAATACATAAATCACTTTAGTCCCCCAATTTTTCAAAATACAAAATATATTATCTAGAATAATTAAATTCTATTTTATGAAATTTTCGTAACTTTACGACTCTAAGCATGATGAGGATTGTATTCTTGATACATGTTGCACTTTTCATATGTGTCTCAATCGAGATTTCTTTTATACATATGAAAGAGTTTTGAAAGGTGTTGTGGTAATGGATAATAATATATATTGCAGGATAGATGGTATTGAAATTGTCATAATTAAGATATTTGATGGGATAGTCACAACATTTGATGCTATGAGACATGTTCCAAATTTGAAAAGAAATCTTATATTATTGAATACTCCTAACTTTAAACTTTCCAGAATAGACCTTGAAATGCTGACTTTCAAGAGTAGCCCTTCCACAAGCGAATGGAAAAGGGAAAAAGGTACCAGGGAAGCAGTTCTTGGGCTAATATAGGTCCAGTTGATCAGAGGGAGGAAATGGCAGAGTGGTTTGATTAATGAACTCTTCCTTGCAGTCCTATTCGCTCGTAGAAATAGAACAGAGAGAGGCTCGGGTTAAACGAAACCGTTGTTAATGCTTGTAGCTTGCGTGTATGAGGGTAAATAAATGCCTCATACATATACATCGGTGAAGTTGGAGTGCTGAAGGTTAGTAAAAGTGCTTATATTATGATGAACAAACACAGAAGGTTCCAGCTATATATCTTGTATGGTTCTAAATCGTTGATGATTAGTCAGCAAAAAATTAGGCACTCAAGGTGGATTTTCAATTTGGTTTAGTACTATCGAAGTTTTGTTTAAGTCTACATGAAGAATACATTTCAATCAAGTTCAGAAATAATTGATAATTTCTCTTTACCACAATTACCAGCGGTTTTACCGTATTCAATTGCTAGCATATAGACATAGGAAAAATATTAGGCCTCTACAAAGGTACGAGGATGCTAATTTAATTGCTTTTCGTTTGAATATGGTTGAAATTATTGATTCTAGTTAAGAACCTTCTATTGAAACATTTAGTTATATTGATTCGGTTATAAGGCTTGTTTCTGCCATGTTTGGTGATTAAGACATTCAATTGATACAATTGTTGAGTTTGCCCTTGTTGGCTAGCATATAGATAATTGATTGCATATTTATTGGATATATCAATAATAGTTGTGCATATCGATTTCTAACTTATATAGTAGAAAATGATCTTAAGACATTTAATGAAACAATGTCTGCTCTGTAAACACCACAATGGAAAGAGGCTATCAATCTATAATGCAAAAACATACTGGGGAGTTGGTTGACCTACCACCTGGAAATAAGCTTTTATGGTGCAAATTGATTTTTTAGAAGAAAGTAAAATCGGATGGATCTATTGATAAATACAAGGCTATGTTGGTTGCAAATGCACTACAACAAAAATAGCATTTTGCAACGTTAAAAAAACGTTGCCGGAGACCTTTTGCAACGTCTCGATGTATGTTGCAAAATTCAATGTTGCCGTAAAGTAAAATGATACGTTAATAACCTTTTGCAACGTTTTTTAACGTTGCTAATAACTACGTTTTGCAACGCTTTTTGAACGTTGTCGTAGTTTTTTTTAACAGCAATTTATGCAAATTGATTGGCAAAAGTGAAAATAACTCCTTATGAACAAATTTTGGAATTGCATAAAAATTGATAATTTCATTACAAATTTTTGAATCCATACATTTGAACATTAGAATGTGATACAAAACTACTTAAATAAAAAAGAGCTTCAAAATAAAATAAAATTAGGAATAAAATTTTTGCACTACTTAGGCATGAATAACTTATTGCGACGCTTGCAACACCAAGCTTCCGAATAATACTCTAATGGCATGAAGCCGAGCTGAACGTGCAAATGATGAGGGAAAAAAATTGCCTTCTCTGCCATGTAATTGAATTAGTGTTTTCTAATCTTAATAGATGCATGTCTGAGGTCCAGAGTGTGAGGTTGTCCATCAGAAGCCGGATGATAAGAGTGCTATCCCTGTACGATTCCTCACCCAAAGTGTCCAGTTCAGCAATAGCTTCTTCAAATGTCTGCATACAAAAAGAAGAAAATATCAAAAACAACACACATATCAGGATTCAAGTATCAAAGGAGTTCCTGCAATAGTGCATGCATGATGTGCAAATGATGACCACAATTACACTGTCCCCTGATCAAGGCATAGGTCCAGAACATAAAGGGGAAGCATGGCTGTATATGGTCAAAGGTATTAAAGTTAGTTGTTTCAGAGGCAGTTGATACATTTTACAGACCATTCAAGCTAGTTGACCCACCAGAGATGAAGTAATGTGGGAAATATCTCCAATCCTTTATCTCGAAACTCAACTCCTTTAATGCTAGATAATCACTGCAGTTCTCTTATTAGTCAAGGCATTTTGTGCACTTGATTTCATTTAAACAGAAAAAGGAAACTTCATTTAAAAAGAAAAAGAAATTTTGATTAATTATTTTATTAGAATAGCAAAGTAACTACACCTAACTCAATTGTATGGTAAATCAGGGGAAATAGATTCTTAACACTATTTCTGTTCAACTTCGCACCTTCTTATATATGGGCTTCTCTTTGCAGTTGTGTAGATCACTAAACAATTAAAGTAAAGAACTATAGAAATCCATTGTAGTGAAAACTAACCTGTTTGGCCATGATGCAAGCCTTCTCTGATGCATTTAGGATTTCCCAGTAGAAAACAGAAAAGTTCAGGGACAAGGAGACATAAAACTACAGAAAATGCACTCACGTCTCAGCATTTTTTTATAATATCAGCTTTTTCACACGATAGGCCTTCAACTTCTATCCCTTTTCGAGTTTCGAATATCTGTCTGTACTTCACCTGCATTTAGTTATAATAATCAAATCAATGAATTTAACTTTTCATACTTCTTGAATTGATACAAAATTTTGTCCTGATTTAGTTAATAACCAGACACAAACAAAGAAAATAATGGAAAAGGGTCCTTGAAATTAATATGTACCTGCTCCTTTCCCAGTGCTCTTCACTGTTCTATACATCTGCGTGGAAGCACCCATAAGAAAAAGACTGTTAAAACAAAAGTCCAAGATTATCCCTATGAATGATGCCCTTTTGTCCTAACCCCACCGTACTAAATTCCTCACTTCATTCAAGATAAGGGAACTTTCACTTATTAACATATGATTATTTTATACCTCAAAATACGTAGCCAGTCAAAATATAAATGAAAGATTTTTACTCAGTGGTACCATCTAAAAAATGAATTGAAAAACAAAGTAATTAAATACTTCTGCATACCTTTTAGAAAGATATTATGGAACAGAATAAGCCCACCTGCAAGTGACTCTTCACATGAGCTAGGGTTAGATCCTTTACGTTCATCAAATCAAGTATTTGGTGTGCTCCTGTAACATTTGCAGAAGAACACAATACTCATTTCCCCATAATAATATTCTAATCCATTAAAGCGTTAAAAGTAAAATATGTAAACTGTAAATATTGTACATGATATTAATTAAAATACTTGAAATTAAGCTCATATTATTTTGACATACTTTCATGGCCTCCAAGGAGCTGAACTGCGTGAACGAAATGAGCATGAAAAGTTGAAGTCCATCTCATTCTAGGAGATCTAACACTTCTTCTAACTCCATTAATCATTCTCGAACTTCTTTTAAACTCCCTCTTCCCATATAAATGAGTCTGAATAATAGCCAAATCAATATATTGTTCTTTAATATATAAATCTTATAAATTATTCCGTCACCGTCGGTCAATTTCCAAACCCAACCCCTTGAGTACATATAGGAGACACATGAACTAATTTGAACATAGACGGTGTAATCATTGTGCATAGCACTATTAGACTCTGGTCCTCTTAACATAAACAAATAGAACCCATAAACGAATTCCAAAATTTAAGTTATAAGAAACAAGTTCACGTAAACCATTTATGACATCACGTACCTCGTAAATTATAGGTTTGATAAAATACGTACGGAAGAACTTGACCTCAAACAAACAACTCGCTTATGAATTTTGTGTGTGTTTGTAGGGGGGGAGGGGAATACATGATCATATAAAAGAGAATCTTCCTTCATTCTTGTTCCATATTTATCGAATTATTTATTCTTCCTATTAAATTTATTGGGTAGGTGGGAGAGAAAGAGATTTTTTATTATTTATTTAATTATTTATTTGAGACCTGTTGGTTTTTTTTTTTTTTTTAATTTGAGACTATGACTGCAATTGTTTCTTTATTTTTTTTATTCTTTATTTTTTTGTTTATTTAAAGAAGAGTGTATATTCGTTATTTTACAAGGTTTTATTGATAATTTGAAAAAAATGTTGTATTCCGCACTTAAAAGGTCATTTAGGGGGATTTTTCGTCAATCTAAAAGTATATGGGGTATTTCGCAATAGAGATAAAGGTTATAAGGGTTTTGCCCAATTACTCTTAATTTTCACAATGAAAAACATAAAAGGTTCAACTAAAATTAGAGGGATGAATTTATTATAGAAAATTCAATGAATGAAATGATATTTCACTTTTTGAGTGACCTCCATAGCATAGTTATAAAACCAAACTCGTACCGGCAGGTCAAGCACGAAAATAGACGACTCGAGTCGTTGATTGGGCCGAGTTAAATAATTTGATAGAAATGCAAATCATTTGGTCAAAAATTAAGTTTGACCGAGTTGACATGTCGGTTGACCAATTTAATCGACGATTTTATATTAAATTGGCTCGATTGACTGGTTTGACCAAATTTTATAAGCTTTTCATTAAATTTTTGGTGTTAGAAAGTTTAAAACCTTGAATCTTTAAGTAGGGTGAATAGTACCTAATCACTAGAGCCCAATAGATTATTTCTAAGCAATTAGATGCTTCTAAACCTAACTCAACCTCAATTAGATGGCGTATTTTCGACTGTAGTAGATTGGAAGGCTTAGGGACCCAACCGATGGGAAAAATTGAATATATATATATAAGCTCTAACCATCATAGAGGAGTTCTCCACCGAACAAAAACGTGAGAAAAGTAGTTGGGACATTATTTTGAACATTACTCACGTCCTTAAGAGATGGAAAATGTGGATCACATTTAGATTCGGTTTTGTTACTAAATTACCCAACTTCATGGAAAGAAAAAACTAACATTCTCCCACTTGATCCATATATTCCATCATTCATATAGTAAGAAACAAAATACATGAATCATGTTGATAGGTTCTCTAAATGCGAGTATTATTTTCCATGTATCACAATGCATCATGTCTCTTCAACACTAGCCCACGTTACTTAATGAATAAATCGTATGTTTATTATAGGTCCAAACATCAGTGATATTTCTCAAAAGAAATGTGTACACAAGGAAAAACAAATATGAGAAAACATCACAATTATAGTTTCATTAACATTAACATTCGTTCTTACAACAAAAATCACACAAAGGAACCAAGTCCTATTCTATCTACATGATCCTTAAATTTTAATGGTGGCATGCCTTTTGTTAAAGGATCAACAATCATCAATTCAATGTTAATGTGTTCAATAACCACTATTTTGTCTTTAACACGTTCCCTTATGGCTAGATACTTGATGTCGATGTGCTTGCTTTGACTACCATTTTTATTGTTCTTAGTCATAAAGACTGCAGTTGAATTATCACAATATATCCTCAATGACCTAGAAATCGAATCTAAAATTTTAAGCCCTGATATGAAACTCTTCATCCATACACCATGCGAGGTAGCCTCAAACAAGATACGAACTCAGCCTCCAAGTGGAAGTAGCAGTCAAGGTTTGCTTTGTGCTTCTCCAAGATACAGCTCCACCAACAAACATAAAGATGTATCCTGATATTGATTTTCGCGAATCAACACAGCCAACAAAGCCCGAATCAAAGTAGCCAATTACTTCCAAATTATCTGTCCGTCAGTACATAAGCATGTTGTCTTTGGTCTCTTGAAGGTACCTCATCACTTTCTTTGCAGCTCTCCAGTGGTCAATGCTTGGATTACTGTGATATCTTCCCAACATCCCAACAATAAATGCAATGTCAGGTCTTGTGCATACCTGAGCATACATTAGGCTTCCAACAACAGAAGCATAAGGAATGTTCTTCATTTGTTCCTTTTCAAGTTCATCTTTTGGGTACTGGTTCAAATTGAACCTATTACCCTTCACAATGGGAGCTATACTTGGTAAAACATTCTTTCATCTGAAATCTCTCTAAAACTTTGTTGACATAGGTCTCTTGAGATAGACCCAAAACACCTCGAGATCTGTCCCTTTTGATCTTAATACCAATGACATATGATGCATCATCCATATCCTTCATCTCAAAAATTTTAGAAAGAAATTGTTTTACCTTATGTAGCAAACCCTTATCATTGATTGCAAGTAAAATGTCATCCACATACAGAATAAAGAAATAAATCTTACTCCCAGTGACCTTCTGGTATATATATTGATCCATAATATTCTCTACAAATTCAAATGAAGAGATAACATTATGAAATTTCAAATACCACTGACGGGAAGTTTGTTTCAATCCATATATAGATTTCTTGAGCTTGCACACCAAATGCTCACTGCCACTAGAGGAAAATCTTTCTGGTTGTTTCATGTAAACCTCTTCATCTAGATCTCCATTAAGAACGGCCGTTTTCACATCCATTTGTTGCAACTCCAAATCGAAATGTACAACCAATGCCATGATGATATGAAGTGAATCTTTCTTTGATACAGGAGAGAAAGTGTAGTCGATTCTTTCCTTTTAAGTGACTCCTTCAGCAACGAGTCTTGCTTTATATCTTTCAATGTTGCCTAATGAGTCTTTCTTCATTTTATAGACCCACTTACATCCTATGGCTTTTGCACCATCAGGCAACTCAACAAGATCTCAGACTCCATTAGATGCCATAAAATCTATCTCATCTTTCATGGCATCGTACCATAAACTTGATTCTTTACAATTCATGGCTTGTGAAAATGTTTCAGGATCATTCTCGGCTCCGATGTTATAATCTGATTCTTGCAAATACACAACATAATCACTAGTTATCGTTGATTTCCTTGCTCTAGTAGATCTCCTTAATGTTGTATCAACATTTTCTTGAGGATCATGTTGTTCAACTGGTTGTTCAACAATTTCTGACAATTTTTTAACATTTTGATGTACTAGATTATCATCAACAGCTTGTGGAAATTCAACGATTGGTTGTCCAACACCTATTTGAACTTGAGGGATGTTGTGAACAATAATCAATTTGTTACCTGAAGTGGAAGGTTGAGCATCGATATGATTCCTTTTGGATACAATATCCTAGAATCGATCACTTCTACTAATCAAGTCATTCTCAAGAAACTTCGCATTTCTTGACTCCACAATCCTAGTGCTGTAAGATAGATAATAAAATCTATACCCTTTAGACCTTTCGGCATATCCAATGAAATATCCACTAATGGTCCTTGGGTCTAGCTTCTTTTCTTGTGGATTGTAAACTTTTACTTCAGACGAGCATCTCCAAACAAGTATATATCACAAACTCGATTTCCAACCTTTCAATTATTCAAATGGTGTCTTTGGGATAGCCTTGGTTGGAACTCGGTTTAATATATACAATGCGGTTTTAAGAGCTTCAGTCCACAAGGATTCAGGAAGTTTGGAGTTACTTCACATACTCCTCACCATATCCATTAAAGTTCGATTTCTTCTTTCTGCTACACCATTTTGGTCTAGGAAACCAGGTATGGTATATTGGGCAACTATCCTATGCTCTTGAAGAAACTTCGCAAATAGACCAGGTGCTTGTCCATTCTCGGTGTATCGACCATAATATTCTCCACCTCTATCTGTTCTCATGATCTTAATTTGCTTTCCACATTATTTCTCTACTTCGGCCTTAAAAATTTTAAAGGAATCTAGTGCTTCGTTCTTGTTATAAAGCAAATAGATATACATATATCGTGAATAATCATCAATGAAAGAGATGAAGTATTCCAGACGACATAAGTCCATGTCTGGACTACAAATATCTGAATGTATGATCTTTAATATGTCTGTACTCTTTTTAGCACCTTTCTTGGACTTGTTGGTCTGCTTTCACTTAATACAGTCCACACAAGTGTCGAAATCAGTAAAATCCAAAGTACTAAGTACTCCATCACTTACTAATCTCTTAATCCTTTCTATGGAGATATGTCACAATCTCCGGTGCCACAACATAGATGAATCTTCATTCATAACACATCGTTTCATACCAGTGTGAACATGCATAACATTATAAGTAGTATTATTTTACAAATTATTAGAAAAAAGACCATCAGACAATGTACCATTCCCAACAAGATTAGATTTATAAAATAAACTGAAAGATGTTTCTAAAAAATTAAAGGAATAATCCAAAGGTACAAGTCTTGAAACTGAAATCAAGTTCCTAGAAAACTTGGAATGTCTTTTCTAAATTCAAAATAAAACCACCAGTTAGAACCAAATTGCACGTTCCAGTTGCCTCCACATGTGAGTGCATCTTGTTTCTTGAATAGATGCACTGCTCACTTCCCACTGACTTTCTTAGGTTTTGCATACCCTGCAAAGTATTTGAAATATAGATTGTAGAACCATAATCAATCCACCATGTGTTATAAATAACATCAACAATATTAGATTCATAACAGACAAATGAGATTGATTTACTTTTCTTCTCAAGCCATTTCTGAAATTTAGTGCAATCCTTCTTCATGTGCTCCTTCCTTTTGCAGAAGAAACACTTGGATTCCTTTTTGATTTCACCTTGGGGTGGTATTTTACCTTTCCCTTGTTTTTTTGGCTTGGTTTTTGTTCCTTCCTTGCGTTACCATTAATGCACTTTCACCCATTTCCATTGTCAGTCTCCCTTCTTCTTGAACACACTGGCGAAAAGTTCATTAATTAACTACTTATCCTTATGCATGTTATAAGATTTCTTGAAGGGTCCATATTGATGTGGAATAGTGTTCAAAATATAGTGCACAAGGAAAGATTTAGACATATCAACCTCAAGAGTCTTCAATTGAGCCGCAATGTCTTTCATTTGTATGCTATGCTCACGCACACCTCTCACAGTAGTGATCCTCATGTATGAAAACTTCATAATCACGGTGCTGGAGTGCTTTATCTGAAGTCTCAAACTGCTCATCAATAGCCTTTAGCAATGCCTTGACATTTTTATGCTCTTAGACGGAACCACGAATACTAGTAGAAATCTTAGTCTTTATGAACATCATACCTAGGTGATTGGATCTCTCCCATTGTTCATAAATAGCAATTTCATCCAAAGTGCTGGTTGGAGTGATTTTTGGTTCGTCTTTCCTAATGGAATAATCAATGTCCATCCATCCCAAATGAAGAAGAATTCTCTCATTCCATAATTTATAGTTATCACCATTTAATTCGAGAATATCGCAACGAATATCAAAGAAATTAGCAGGTTGCGAAACTGCATAAATTAAATATACATGCTTACAATTCAAATTGAGACTAACAAACATAAATCATGCTTTACTAATATAAAATCATGCTTCAAAATTATGAATCTAGTGACATAAAACTTGCCAGTGGGCCAAAGTCATACTCAATTAGATTCATGATAAAACTATCAAATCACGTTCCAATTCTTAGTTCCTGTGGGTAATTAGGAAAATAATCTAATATTTTATCCTGGTTGATCATGCAAATATAATAAAAATTCATTTGTGATAAAATTTATTATATTAAATATGATCAATCACAATTAATGTCTTTATTCAATATGTGATCATATACAATTAATATATAATTTTGCATAATTAAAGATGTTGTGGCTACTCCTCAATTAATTATAATTACATGGATCACTCGACATTTAATTTAATTCACAAAATATGCTCATATATATTGCACAAAATCACAAGCAATATGAGCACAAAAAAATAAAATTTTAACGTACTAGATTATTTAACTCAATATTGCATGTATAACAAAGCAATAAAAATTATACATACAAAACAACAAAATAAATAATTTAGCATATAAAACAAAACCACAAAATACATATTTTACAGCCTATACGTTTCCAATTCTTTGAAACAGAGAATGACAAGAACAATTTAGTACATTAAACAAATCCACAAAAAATATATTTTATAACTTGTCTTTGGAATTGGAAACAAAATAAATGAATTTGCCCATTAAAGTCAAACAAAGCGGCTGTCTCTGCAATGGTTAACATTTTTTTTAATAAATGTCATCTTCAACCTCTAGTCGGGTCATTTTGACCCGGTTGCAACCCGAATAGAAATCCAGCGGTTTCTTAGCTTTCTGAACACTAAAAAATACGTTTCAATTCCCAAAAATGTTAGAAATCCAAATTCTTAATGATTTCTAACCTTATTTTCATCAAAACAAAGATTTGAAATGTAAGGAAAAATTACATAAACACTGCAATATTTCTGGAAAAATTACAGAGACCAAAATAAGCAAGGTAGAGGTAGACAAGTCTCTAATACCAACTATAAGCAATATCTAAACCATCTAAACATGTTTCAATGATCCGAAAGGCATATGGTTCAAATGCGGAATAAAACAAAACCAAAAAAACATACCTCCCGCCATTACTTCTTACACATGTTCAAGGATTCGGATTTAGGTGCTTCCAAACCTTACTCAACATCAATTAGATGGCGTATTTTCGACTGTAGGAGATTGGAAGTCTTAGGGACCCAGTCGGTGGGAAAAACTGAATATATATAAGCTCTATCCATCATACAACAGTTCTTTAATTAAGGTTGGTTTTGAGTCTGATGTTTTTGTCAGAAGCGCTTTGATTGATATTTATTCCCAATGGGATGAATTTCAAGTAGCGCTATGTGTCTTCAATGAAATGGTGACAAGAGATCTAGTTGTTTGGAACTTTATCATTGGTGGGTTTGCTCAGAATAGTGATGGTGATGAAGCTTTAAACCTCTTCAAAAGAATGAAAAGTCTTGGTTTCTGGGCCGATCAATCAACTCTAACCAGTGTTTTGAGAGCTTGCACTAGTTTAGTGCTCTTGGAACTGGGTTGACAAGCCCACGTTCATGTTATCAAGTTTGATCAAGACTTGGTCCTGAACAATGCACTTCTAGACATGTACTTTAAGTGTGGTAGTTTGGAAGATGCTAATTGCACTTTTAACCAGATGGTTGAAAAAGATGTGATCTCATAGAGCACAATGATAATAGTCTTTGCTCAGAATGGTTACAGTCAGAAAGCACTAGAGTTGTTTGAGGCAATGAGAGTCTCAGGAGCCAGCCAAATTACATTACTATTTTGGGAGTTATGTTTGCTTGCAGTCATGCTGGGCTGGTAGAAGATGGGCAATATTACTTCAGATCGATGAAGAAGCTTTTTGGCATTGATCCGGGAATGGAGCATTAAGGTTGCCTGGTTAGCATTGATCCAGTAGGCATAATTACTGTCATCAAAATATGGTGGGACGGATAATGAATTACTCATCTAGATAATATGGGTCAAGAAATGAATTTGGGCTCTAATACCAAATGAAAAATTAGGTGTCGTACTCGATACCACTTAACAGTTTATGGATTACCAATTTAATGGCTTTTAAGTTATCGAATGGTTGTTACTTATTCGTTTTTAGTTTTAACCCTACATGTGGAATCAATCAATCAAAAGCAACAAATCACTTTTATTGTTTCTAGATGATTAAGCATACAAGTCCAATTATCCTATGTTTAAATACTGCAGTAATAAGGAATGCAATAATAAACACCGATATGGTGACGGAAAAATTCCAATTGGGTAAAAACTCTGGAACCAAGTTAGTTACTTCCACTATAGACAATACAGAGTGAGTTATAGTTAGATGTTATCTAGACAACTCCACTAGACTTCCCGATTTACTTCCTGCTAACTCCAAGACCTGCACCAACTATCTGCTCCAAGGCCTTGTATTTTTCCTGCGCTTGTAGTCCTACTTCTCTCAACTTCTGAAATCCAACTGGAGAGAGTACATTCCTATGACCAATAGAATGTAGGTGGTGTTTCAGATTCAATAAGTTTGATGTTTTTCCTAAATATATGGTTGTATGATCTCAAGAAGAAAAGATGGAATCAATATATGAATAGACTTTTGGATCTTTAAAGGATAATATGAATATATTTAGAAAATAAGCACAATGAACAACTACCCACAATTAGTGCATAGGCTTGGGTATTTATATGAGATGGTATTTATGTTGAATAAGTTGGAAAAAATATTTCCAAACAAAAAATTAAGGTTTTTCGAATCAACCTGTTGCTCGAGCGAGAAGTGGCGATCAGGCAATCTGCTTTTATCGGTCGAGTGCCAACTGGGTGAGAAGCTAGTGAAAATACAGTGCCGTCTTTCTCCTCTTTTCATGCTCGAACCCTAGACCTCATGACCTAATTTGTACAAATTGTACCCTAGGTCCTTGACTTTTACAATACATTATAAATTAATCATTCTGTCCATAAAATCGCCCACACTAAAAACCTAACAAAATGAAAATAGATGCATCTTCATCAGGGATCCTATATGTTACCATCTTTTTGGAGATGGAGATTGCTCTTGTGGGAATTACTGGTAGTTGGGCATGCACTTATAAACCTTTGTTTCAAGCAGCTGTTTTGTAATTGAATGGTTAAAGATGATCTCATATGTAATAGTGTTCTTATAATTCATTAATCGAAGAATCTAGTAAACAAAGTGATTTTCATGTAAGTAGTTTATATTTCTACCAATACTTCCTGAAGGAACTCACTAAATTCGACTCAGTTTTCTTTTGGTTTTTTGCCAACTCATGGAGACAAGAAAAACTTCAGCGAGACAGTCCCATATGTATGAATGTCCGTGCAAAAAACGACAACTTAGGTTCCAAACCAATTATTACACCTAGGAGGTTAGTGTCATTTTCATTGTAAGGGGAACAACATCATTATGAAATTAAATTGAGAGGCTATATTGCTTTCTTTCTTTTGTTCTTCATGGAACAATCCTATCAAACTTATTGGATTAATTCTCGTGGTGTTCAACCAATCAAGTGAGATTCGTTTATCGTTGTAATCACGGGGTCAAGGTATTTTCCTAATTGCTTTGCTTTCTTGGTTCATTATTTTTGGGTCGAACTTTAATTCCGGGTTAGATTTCTTAAATCGTGTAATTAAAATGTCAACATATCATATTGATTATGTTGGTTGTTTAATTCATTATTTTTCGAGTCAAACATAAACTTTGTTTATTTAGACTTTCTTGGGTCAGATTTCAATATCATATGGGTTCCTTAACCTTCGTTGCTACACGAGTTCACATCATTTGGTATCAGAGCTAGATTCTAACATATCAAGTTATATCTTTTGTTTGTTTTCTTGTTTTGTTTGAGTCTTTGATCCGAAATTCTTCCGTCAAAATTTCAAAAGGTGTTTTTGGGCTCATTTTGCATCCAAATCGACTTCCGTTTGTTTTGTCGGTATCGTAGTTGAATTTCGGGTCGATAAAAAATTTTCGAAAAAAACTCATTTTTAGGAAAAAAAAAAGGGGTTCGAATTTTATAGAAAAGAAGACAAAAAAATATTTTATCATCCCGGAAATTTACCGTAAAGAGCTTGTTTTAGACCTTAAAGAGTTTTTCTAAATTTAAAAAAATGATTTGTAAAGCCGGGTCGTTGTTCAAAAATACTTCTTCTTGAATGACTCC
>CAIGRB010112632.1:10998-21330 GCA_903798255.1 Fraxinus quadrangulata
TTTTTTTTTTTAACACTATAGTAAACCTAAAATATATGTATATACACATTTTCTAAACACTTTTTTAAATATACATTTTTGAAAATATTTTTCTTTTTTTAAAAAAAATAATAATAATAAAAGATAAACCCTTATCATTTATCTGGGTTTGGGACATGCTACTTCAATTTCAAGTAAGCGGAGCTAAAAATTGTACATGAACAAGTTATTGCGTGTACAATTTTTTAAAAAAATTATAAAGGTATAAAAATAAAATTTTGTGATAAATATGGTTAAATTAAATATCATTTACCTGACTACATGCAATTTCGACATATTTATCTTACAGTCAATAATGAGCGTCTTCACAGTCCTTTACGCACATTAATGCTTCTAAAATATCTTCTTTTAGTCGACTTCTGACCTCGGAGAGAACCCTCTTCCCTGTACTAAAAGCAGACTTCAAAACTACAGTCCTAACCGGATATGTTAATAGATCTTTTACCATTGCAGAAACTACTGGCCATCGACATTCACACCTTCACCAAAAATCAATTATTTCTTCTGAATTTTTCCTAATTTCATTGTTACTAGGCATATTATGATTAAAGTAATTAATTAATTCACCAGGCAACGCATTTTGACTATTACTCGATATTTGAGTACATGTAGTGGAAGACAAACTACTACTACTACTAGAAAAAGTACATGCGTATGCAGTTGAATCATATCTATATGAGTTCACGCTTTGGAATAAATTTAAAATTTCAACGTCGTCATCTCCTATATTAGTGGGAGGAGCAGTTGTAGAGTTGGAGGGTACACGAGTAATATGTGTACCCATTCGTGAAACATATATTTCATACATTTCACTTAAAGTTTGTTTCAAATTCCTATAAGTAATATGTACGTTAAAAGTTAAAGTATTTGAAATTTGATCAATAATAAATTTAATACCTAATAATTATATCGGAGGTCAACGACGTATGCTAACGGAAATAATATAAGCAAGTCTTCCTAATATTTTCTAAATTTTAATTCCACGAAAAATATAACTGAACTAAAATCGGGGTCATCTTTAAATCTATAAAAAGTCCTAGCAATTATATACAGATGTTCAAGAACCATACGACTAGTAGGATAATAAACACCAGTCAAAATATGTATAGAATCATAAAAACTTGTCAAAATTTTTGAAATTTTAAAAACTAAATGTCAATCGTGCTCATTTAAAATAGTATCGTCGTCTCTCATAGACCTACTGTTATAAAATTTAGTAATCAAATGTTCGAAACATTCACATGATTTTAATAATAAGTATCTGAAGTTCCATATATACACTACCATCACTAATAAAGGTTTTTGTATGCGACACCCCAGATTTGCCACAAAATTCCTCAAATGCTTGTTTTCTACTAAGTGCAATCGTGATATAGACTAGTGCATTCCTAATTTGTTGAATTTCATCATTAACACGTTTTATATTGTCTTGTACTATTAAATTAAAAATATGACAAACACATCAAATATGAAATTAATAACCACTGAAATCGGGTTGAAGTACCCTATGCAATTTATCGATAACATGATTATTTACACTAGCGTTATCGAACGTAAAAGAACGAATTTTACTCTCGCATTTATATTCTCTAATAATGTTCATAATAGCATTAAATATATTGTTAGCATTATGTGGGAACTCAATAATTTTAAAATCAATAATTTTTTTATGCAAGACCCAAAGTGGGTCTATATAGTATGCAGCTATGTAATCTCTTTTACTAATCCCTTCCCATATATTCGAAATTAAAGATATCACACCCCCATATTTTTCTAAATATGCAATCAATAGTTTATTTGAATTAAGAAAATATTCAATTGTATCAGAACGAAGTGTATTTCGATTCACTCCCAACGTACCTCGGTTGAAGATATTGTTTGACGTAGGAAACGAAATGTTAGTTGTTCGCTATTGCTAGTGGCAACTTCGTCGCGGCAATTAACTTAACCATTCCCATTCAAGCCTTTTCTTCCAAATACATCCACGTAGAAAGTGATGTAGTAGTAGCACCGGCGCCTGGATTACCAAATTGTAGTTGCATTTCACCAACTGGAAGAAGCCCATGTTTGCCTGCATTTGTTTTGTAGTGACGATTGAGGTGGGTGGTTCCAATGTTTTTTTGCCATTCCAATCATTGTTGACAGTATTTACCTGCTGCTTTGGTTTCTGGAACTCCATCGATTGCACAACCAGTTTGAACTAATTTAAAATGGTCCCAGTATTTTGTCTGTTTCTTCCTATTTCTCTTTCCTTTTGCATTGGGAATATCTAATACATGTTCTTCATCTCGTTCCAAATCAATTGGATGACTAGTATCAACATCAACGTCATCCAAATCTTGAATATTTTCTGGAATGGGTAATTCATTTAGACAAGCGAATTTATTCCCAAATTGACTGTGGGGGCGTGACAGGTGATTCGTCTCCAACAACGAACAAGTTTTCAACAAATGAGTGTGGATCCATTTGTGACTGGAAACTTGTAATAGGATAATTGATATTGAATGTTGAAGTAGAATTGAGAAGTGAATGTAGATTATGTAGTAGCGTAGAAAATCGATTAAAAATAAAATGTAGAAGAATATAGAATGATATTGATAATGAAATGTAGAGAGTATAGTAGAGAATGAGAGATTAATAGTAAGTTTGGTGAAAAAAATTGGTTGAATAGATGGGTATTTATAGGGGAAAATGTAATTGACAAAAAAATAAAGAAAAATTTGGGGCCGAAACGGTCATTGAAAAAATTCAGTGACCTTGTGGGCTTGCGTGGCGAGCAGCTCGCCAAGCAGCTCGTCTAAATGACGAGGCTTGGCTCGTGCTCAGGCTTGTCTTTTTGTTTTGCGAGCCGACGAATCACTCAACTTGGTTGCCACCGCTAAGTTCAATGCACCAATCATTGTATATTTTCTTATGAATTTCACCAAAGTACATCATACTCGTTCAATTTAATAAGGTTTTATTTATAAAATCAGATAAAATGATCCATTAAATTTCATAGATGTAATTTTAGAGTAATTAGAGGATTTGACTCCTTTCGTCTTTTCCAAGTTAACTGGCCCCTCAAAGTATAAAGAAATAGAAGTAATATTGGAACATGTTTTTTAAAGAACTCATTCAAGTCAATAGTTAAACATTTGGTATAAATTGTCGTGTTTAGTTAAAATTAAAAATGCAAATTATTGGTATCAATATAAACCGTTTAATGATAATGTTAGACTAAAAATCGATTCAATACTCAAGGCGGAAAAACAGATCGAGAAAACTGAATGCCCATAGATCATACCTCCAGCCATTGATATCCTTCTAGAAGCTTTCCTTTGTACCAGGTATGGTGCTTCCAAGCTCTCAACACTCTTTAATTGATGGTGTATCTTGTATTTTCGGTGGTGAAGCTCAGGGACCAAACCCATCCATTTATATAGCCACAACTTCCATCAAGTTATGGCTTACGTTACCAATTTTTTCAATCAATGGTGGAATTAAAACTCATAATGTTGAAACTGAAAATTCCATGAATGTTCGACCATCAATATGACCGTTGAAGTCGTGGGAATGGGAAAGGTCTGGAATGTGAAAGGTCTACAGATAAATTATGAAAAACTATAGATTAATAACTTGTATATTTAAACACTTCATTTACATGTATTATTCAATTTGAGAACTTAATACAATGAACATAATTGGATTGGAATGGAACAGATTGGTTTCGATTCATACTTAGAGATGGAACTAATTATTTCATTTTTAAAATATACATCGATATTCGGTTTGATTCTCTTTAAAATCGGACTATCCCCACTCCTATGCGAAGTGTATTCTTAGTTATGCTAACTGAGGTGTTACTATTCATACGACAATAATGGTGTTATTTTTTCTATAGCAATATCTAAAGGCAAAACTTTATTCCATATGGATAAGGGAAACTAACAATATAGTACTTGTTTTATTCTAAGTTCGCAATTATTGAATTTTATAAATATTTTAAAACTAACTATACTAGCATTATTAGCTTCCAAAAATAGAAGATTTTGTGTCTTTGGTAGGATTTTTTGAGAGCCCAAAAGTAATTTAAGAATGTCAAAGGTAATCTACAATGATACAGCTATTTGGTGGCTACTAAAAAGTGCTTATTGAAAAAAATCGACTTTTTAAAGACGTTTAAGAGAAACTTTAATTTGAAACTTTTCTAAAAAGTTCTGAATTCAGGTTTTATGAGAAGCTGAAATCTGCATTAATTACGCTTATTAATTTATAGTAACAACCCAAATATATCTAATTTTCCTAGACATCAATTTGTATATGATTTAAAGATTTTTTAATGGTGTTAGTTCCGGATTAGACTTTTGGCCTCGAAAGTAGAAAATTTCTTTATTTAGGCCTAAAAAATCAAGGGGAAAAAATCACATATAACCAAGTAAATAAAAACAATTCATAAAAGTGAAAATTACAATCACACATATTTTTTAACTTTAGAATTCTCTTTCCACCAATGTTACACCACACTGAAGAGCGCCACTATAGTAGTAGTAATTTTAGATCCGATACGTACGACCTTTATCACCACTGTGCATGGCCTAAGGGCCATTGCATGGGACATCATTTCTGCTGCAGAGAGCGGCTCTGAGCATGGGGGTGGTTTTATGGGTGGCGGGGTGGTGATGGTGTTGTCTGTGGTGATGGCGGTGGTGATCTGTACGTACGGTGGAGTGCGGTGGTAATTTGTGTGTGTAGAGGTGTGTACGACGATTCAACTTGTGCTGCAATTGGTGCAGTGGTGTTGGGATGATGGAAGTACATCCTTGGTTGTGTTGTGCAGTACATCCCGTCATTTTTATAACTCTCATTCAACAAATATTTGCTAAAACGATTGTACATGCGTCCGAATTAATTAAGACTCTGAAAGTAATCATGTTCATTACGGGAGAATATGCTTCCTTATAATAAATTCTAGGTCTTTGTGAGAAATCTTGAGTTACAAGTCGGATTTTTTATCTTGTAATTTTATTATTTTCATTTCTCTTCCACTTTTATCCTATAGAGATTACATTTTTATGTTTTCGGACAATAGGTCCAAACATATTTCGTTTCTCTAAGGAATTTAATTCCGTTCGTATGACTTCTTTTCATTTTGACCAATCATTTCTATATTGACAATCTTTAATAGATTGTGGTTCGGGATTCTCATTTTGTATAATATCAAAAGTCACTTTAAAAGCGAAATATTATTTATAACATCATTATTTCGTTCCCATAATTTATGACATAACATATAATTTATTGAAATCTCGATATTTTCAGACACTTGTGGTTTTCCAGGAACCATATTTTCAATATTTGATTCATCAATCTTTTCTAATGTTACTTCTTCCGAAATTTTTAATTGGTCTTTCTGTTATACTTTTCTTTTTTTGAGGTATAGAGTAATTTGAACCAATTGGTCGACCACACTTCTTACGTACTTGAAATTCATTTACTACAGCAGATTGTGCTACATGGACTTCAATTTTTGTTGGAATGTATTTGCTGGAATATTTGACCGTTACTTTTCTTGTGTCAACAAATACCTCAAGTAATTGATTTACAACTCTTTGCAATTTTTTCAACATATTGCTCACAATGATTGCTGTAGGGAGCAAAGTGAGATATAGTTGTTTCATTTCAAATGCGGTGGTAATTTGTGTGTGTAGTGGTGTGTACAACGATTCAACTTGTGCTGCAATTGGTGCAGTGGTGTTGGGATGATGGAAGTACATCCTTGGTTGTGTTGTGCAGTGCAGTGGTGGTGTAGGCATGGTTGGAGTTGCACTAGAGGTGGAAGTGGTGATAGTGGTAGTGGTAGTGGTAGTGAGGTGGTGCTAATAGTAGTGGTGAATTAGTGCTGGTGATGGTGTGGTGCGGTGTGGGGTGGAGTGGAAGAGTGAAAATTTGTAACTAGTTAATTGGGTAACTATGGCCAACTAATTGTAATTTGTGATCAATTAATAAGTTGTGACAAATTAATTTGTAATTTGTGACAAAGAAAGAAGTTGTGACCAATTAATTTGATAATTGTGTTACAAATAAATAAGTTATAATCAATTAATTTGATAATTTCTAATCGAAAAATAATGTGCGACCTATTAATTTGATAATTTGTGATCGAGAGATAAAAATAACGCGTGACTAATTTGATAATTTATGATCGATAAATAAATTGTAACATATAAAATTTGTGATCGAGAAATAATTCTTGACCTATTAATTCGATAATTTATGATTGATACGTAAATTGTGACCTATAATTTTTTTTATTTTTGACCAAGAAATAATGCATAACTAATTAAGTTGATAATTTGTAACCGATAAATAAATTGTGACTTATAAAATTTGTGATTTATGATTGTAATTTCTTTTATGGTGACTAGTAAGTAATTGTCACTATAAATTACCAAAATATTGTGAGCTTATTATATTAGTTTATTAATAAAATAGTTTTTATTATCTATTTTAATTAATAAATTTAATTATGATCTAATTTTTGAAGTTTTAAAACATGCTTTTTAATTTTGAAATTGTATCTTTTAACCACCTTAAATGTGTATTGTTCCTTTCATAAAATACTATGCATTAATTTATATATTATAACTACTGGACATCACAATGTTAGCCGAGAAACAAGGAATTTATTATGAAAAGAGAGAAAAAAGAGGAGGGAATAAAAGTCAATACACTTGTGTATTTTATTGAGAACTAAAATCTCATATTTATAGGGAAAGATTAGAGATACAATTATAATAATTTCAAAGGTTGAAATAGTACAATTGTCGTTCACGAATACACTTACCATTTACAATACTCTCCCTTGAATGACACATTACAAAATATCCCCCTCGTTAAAACCTTATTTAATAAAAATCCAATGAGACAAAAAATCAAATGAAGAAAAAAGAGTACAGTTATTTTGGAGTATTAAAAATAAATACTATCTCATTAAAATTTTGCTAGGAACATCCAGTGGGATAAAACCTAAGCGAAAGAAAAATATTACAATTATTCCATCTGATGTTGATCACAAAAAATCTTTGAGTTTACGCATTCCAATCTCGTGAACTAATTCCTTGAATGTAGATGTCGACAATGCTTCTGTGAATAAATCAGCCCACATTGTCACTTGAAAAAAATTTGTTGAACATCGATATCGCCATTTTTCTGAAACTCATGTGAATGAAAGAATTTTGGAGAAATATGATTCATCATATCACCTTTGATATAATCACATTTGAATTGTGCAATACAAGCTATATCGTCTTCATAAAAAATTGTTGAACTATCTTGTTGAAATTAATCTACATGATGCTTGGATATGATGGGTCATGTTTTTTAATCATACATATTCTCTGTCTACTTTATAGATTGCAATAATTTCAAAATAATTTGAAGATGTTACTGTCAAGGTCTGCTTTACAGATCTCAATGATATAATTCTCCTTCCATGTGTAAACACGTATTTTATTTGTGATTTAGCTTCATGTGGATTAGGGAGATAACCTGCATCTGTATATCCTACTAAAACAGATCCTGAATTTTGAGAGTACAATATTAGTACCTTGCTGGTAACGAAAAAAATATTTAACACAATTTCAATGTCTTTGAGTTTGTGTAGAATTATTACATTGCAAAGAGATTTACAGAAAAAGTTATATCAAGGTCGAGTGTTGTTTCCAAAATAGGTTAATACTCTAATTACACTAAGATATGGTACTTCAAGACCAAGAACATTATCTTTATCTTCAAGTCGACGAAATGGATCTTTTTTCACATCACGTGATCGAAATGGATGTGCATTATCCATAAAAAAACGTCTTAAAAACTTTCTCTTTATATGTAGATTGATAAATACATAATCCTTCTAGAAAGTTTACAATTTGCAACCTGAGAAAAAAAATTTAGGTTTTCTTAAAATTTTCATCTCAAATTCATTTTTCAAATAATATGTAATTTTGTTGAGCTATTCAGGTTTTCCAATTAAATTTAAATTATTAGCATAAACTGTCACAATTGCAAATCCAATATATGTTTCCTTTATAAAAATACATGAGTAGATATCGTCATTTTTATAACTCTCATTCAACAAATATTTGCTAAAACGATTGTACATGCGTCCGAATTAATTAAGACTCTGAAAGTAATCATGTTCATTACGGGAGAATATGCTTCCTTATAATAAATTCTAGGTCTTTGTGAGAAATCTTGAGTTACAAGTCGGATTTTTTATCTTGTAATTTTATTATTTTCATTTCTCTTCCACTTTTATCCTATAGAGATTACATTTTTATGTTTTCGGACAATAGGTCCAAACATATTTCGTTTCTCTAAGGAATTTAATTCCGTTCGTATGACTTCTTTTCATTTTGACCAATCATTTCTATATTGACAATCTTTAATAGATTGTGGTTCGGGATTCTCATTTTGTATAATATCAAAAGTCACTTTAAAAGCGAAATATTATTTATAACATCATTATTTCGTTCCCATAATTTATGACATAACATATAATTTATTGAAATCTCGATATTTTCAGACACTTGTGGTTTTCCAGGAACCATATTTTAAATATTTGATTCATCAATCTTTTCTAATGTTACTTCTTCCGAAATTTTTAATTGGTCTTTCTGTTATACTTTTCTTTTTTTGAGGTATAGAGTAATTTGAACCAATTGGTCGACCACACTTCTTACGTACTTGAAATTCATTTACTACAGCAGATTGTGCTACATGGACTTCAATTTTTGTTGGAATGTATTTGCTGGAATATTTGACCGTTACTTTTCTTGTGTCAACAAATACCTCAAGTAATTGATTTACAACTCTTTGCAATTTTTTCAACATATTGCTCACAATGATTGCTGTAGGGAGCAAAGTGAGATATAGTTGTTTCATTTCAATAAATTTTACCTTATTTTTCAGAATGTAGTTTTATCCCTTTCAAAGTTAGAAAAGTCATTTCTACAAAATGATAATCTACAAAATGTGCAATAAATAAATCACCCGTTAAAGGTTCAAGATACCTAATGATAGATCGTGAATCAAAACCAACATGAATCCCAAGTCTTCGTTGGGGAACCATTTTAGTACGTTGTAAGGGTGAAATAGGAAATTGAACAGTACAACCGAAAACCCGTAACTGAGACATAATAGGTTCATGATCAAATGTAAGTTACAAAGGTGAATATTGATAATAAGCAGTTGGTCTTATACGTACTAATGATGCAACACGTAATATGACATGATCCCAAATAAAAGCTTGAAGTTTTATTTTCATAAGTAATGGTCTAGTAATAAGTTGTAGATATTTGATAAACGATACTGCTACACCATTTTGTGTATGGATATGTGCAATCGAATGTCCAATAATAATACCAATTGACATACAATAATCATCAAATGCTTGTGATTTAAATTCACTAAGATTATCAAGATGAATTATCTTGATCAATAATTGAGAAATTGAGCTCGTAATTTTATTATTTGAGCAAATAGTATAGTAAAAGCCATATTCCTACTGGAAAGTAGGCAGTCATGGGAACATTTAGTATAATAATCAATTAATATCATAAAATAACAAAATGAACCACATGGTGGGTGTATTGGCCCACATATATTTTCATGAATACTTTCCAAAAAAAGTTGGATAACCTTTGTAGTCGAAGGTCTAATAATTAATTTGCTTTGTGAACAAACAACACATGGATGATCATTAGGTAAAATAATCTCCAGGCTCTTTAAATGATGTTCATGTGAGTTTTTTTTTTATTATTTGAAGCATCATTATAGCTCCTAGATGTCCAAGTCATTAATGCCAAAGTATAAAACTTTTGGGTCAACAAACTTCTAGTTCGCAATAATATTTGATTCAACTACTTTTATAAATGTATACTATATGCCAAATGGGAAGTGCATGAAATTTTTATTTTATTTGCTTTGGTCAAATACAAAAGAAGTTAAGAAAAAATGGTCAATCCAGTGTCTCAATATAATATCCATTGCAGTGGATATCTTTAAAACTAAACAAATTTTTTCTGGATTTGCTAGAATAAAGTACACATTTAATATATAATTTTGTATTGTTTGGTAAAATAATACAAACTCTTTCGGAGTCTTTAATGATATTCGACGTACTTGATATCGTTTAACATTATTTTCTACTAATATTAAGTTAAAAAATATTTTGTCTTGAAAAATAGTATGCACAGTTGCACTATCAATAAAAATGGTATTTTTGCAATTCATTATGAATATTAAAAAAATATA